>NTHP01000137.1:612666-645811 GCA_003416845.1 Oplegnathus fasciatus | reverse complement strand
ATGACATACGCTTTAGTGATGATTGGATCTTCAAGCGCTTAAAAAATGTTTATGAATTTCAACCGGACTATGCGAACTGTGAATATTCTATTTCCTCACTTGGAGAAAGTTGGTGAGAGTCGTTCCGGCAGCACTACACCTATGCACGTAAGTAGCGTGACGATGCTGTTGACCAATCAAGGGACTGCAGTGTTTCTAGCTCCACCTTTTAGTACCGTCAGTGTGCTAGGTACCTCAACAGTGGGGTAACGAAAAAAACGGGACAGTATGGAGTGGTTCTATTGGTACCATCCACAACTTTTGACAATGGAAATGCGAAAATTACTGGCTTTATTGTCCAGTACAGCATTGTTGTATTTGAGGAGGTTGTGGATGAGGGAAACCCTGACCACCAGGCTCTGTAAAGCAAAGTAGCAGTTCAGTAGACTAAAGACTTTTGTTTCAATACTCCATTTAGTTTTTAATCTTCTCTGATGTTTTCGGCTTCTCACATACTCTGAAACAAAAACCCCCCAAAGCATTTATTTAACCATTTAAGCAATTTAAGTTTAATCTGTAACAAATGTGCTAAACAGCGAAGCTTAACTGCAAACACTGAGCGCTTAATGCACAACTTCTGAGGCTTGTGGTTAGGCTTTAGGAGAAGACTGATGTACTGATATTTGTTTGATACTTCCCATCCCCCTTTCCCTCACAATCACACAATCAATCAAGTACAATAGTGCTGTACTGGAAAAGGCACTGCTGGGATTTGAACCCAGGATCTCCTGTTTACAAGACAGGCGCTTTAACCAACTAAGCCACAACGCCATTTTAAAGGGTTAAGAAGTAATGTTTACATCAGCAACCTCAAAATAAGGTTTCATAAAAGCAATTTATTGAACTGAATCACCATAAACATATTGCCTTTAAGACAGAAATTACAGTAAGAGTGTAAGGCTTTTGTCTGGCTAATCCCATAAAGTGTAACCTGTGAGTAATGTGCTAAACAGGTTTAGCTGAGTTTAACTGAAACATTAAGCACTTCACTTAAGCACACACCACTTCCGAACCTTTGGCTCACGTTTTAGGGGAGCTCTAAGTCTGATGTATATTTGTTTTTAAAAATCCAATTTAAAAGGTTTGAAATACAGTGTATTTCAAGTCTATATAATCCTGGGCTACCCCCAGTGCTCCAGACACGATAACCCTCCTACAATTACTGGACTCTGGAAGTTAGGGGCCTGCAAGTATGGTCTCAGGCCACAAAAGCTGACAACCTCACCCTAACACATAAACCCTTTATCTGTACATAATTTTAACGTCCATCATCAAAGGATTTATATTTCCACAGCAGTCCAATTTGATGTCCACTGCAGTTAGTAGGTCTCAGTAGTTATTCAGGGAGAGGACAGCAATTTGCATTTACCTTCTCATGATACACAACCTCCTCAAGCACAACTGCATTGTAGGCTTCGTTAGGCACAACATTACTTCCCCAATTTCGAACACATATATACAGTACACGTAAATGCAAGGAACCTCAGCTTCTGGCCACATGGCACTGTAGAAATATTGGTGCTCATTTCAAGCACCTTTTGGTTAGTTTAGCAATGCATATCCTTTAATGCATAATTGCAAAAGAGCTCTGTCCTTAAATTAGACACATGTATATGTGAGTATGGCTAGTATGCAATGCAGTGTGGACAAAAGTTAGTAGGTCTCTACTTATTCAAGGAGAGGACAGCACTTCACATTCACCTTCCCATGATACACAATCTCCTCAAGTACAACTGCACTGTGGAAAAGGCACTGCTGGGATTCAAACCCAGGATCTCCTGTTTACTAGACAGGCGCTTTAACCAACTAAGCCACAGCACCCTGACATGCACCTTTCCAGAGCCATGTTCAGATTGCTTATTTGTTGGAACAACACATTAAAAATCCCAAAGATATTCACTGTATAATGATATAAAACAAGGAAAGCAGCTAATTCTCACATTTAAGAAGTTTGAACCAGCAGATGCTTTTTTGTTTGATAAAGGAAAATCCCTTAATTTCCTCTCAGTTTGGCATATATATATAAATATTCCAGTTTGCAGCGATCGCAGTTGAGCGGTCCTCCCCAGACCACGATACGCGCAAATTTTTCTCTCAAGTTGAATATTTACCATACTATTTATTTATACAGTTTTGGGGAGTTTTATTTTGTTTCTGTTGAGTTTGAATGAATGTGCACATTTGTACCCATTTGTTTTGGTCTGAGATGCTGTGCTCTAGTGCTCTACTGGTTCTGAATGTCGTATATATCACCTTTAAGTCAGAACTTACAAAATAAAGGAAAATGGAGTCTGTGATTAATGTGCTGAACAGTCATGTTTCACCAAAAATAATTAAAAATAATAATAATTCTCCACCCAGTGCTCCTGAAAATGGAATACAAAAATGTGATCTACAACTCTTTTACAGTTATTGCTCAGCTTACAAGAATTTTTGGACCTAAAAATACAGGCCACAAAGAGGTGACAAACTTCAACCTAACACATAAACCTTAAAATAAACACATTAACAAGTACAGAATTTCAATCTCCAGCAGTTAGCTTAAAATCAAGAAGTGGACATGCAACATTTGTCTAAGCAAATATTCAGCAAGAGTCCAGCCAGTCTTACCTGTGCATAGTCCCTCTCCAGCTGTCCCTTCTTCAGACTGTAGCTCCTACAGAGAGAAAGAAACAAAGATTTGAAGGGGGTGAATTATATATAATATTGACTAATTGTTATTAATTCAAACAAAAGCTTATTGCAGCTAACAAATTATTGTCATTTACAACAGATGAGATGAACCAAAGTATACTGTAGAGACGTATATAAATCTGATGTTTTCAATTAATAAGCTAGTTCCTGTACTGTAATGAAGAAGGCGCAAGTGTAACAATCATGTTCGCCCTCCTCAGAGGTCTCAGGAGTAGACTCAGTGACCTCAACATTATGCAAAAGAGAAATTACAGTTTTTTTCTGTCTCTTTACTGCCCGACAATAAAGCTCTCCAGCCAGTTCTGACCCACAAATTGCATACGCCCCCTTGCCCCCACAACTTCACACAACATCCTGGCAGCAGAGACAGTGGAAGCTCTTATCGCAGCCCAGGAATGTGCAGAATGAAAAACATAACATTAGGTATTTGATTACACAAACAGATAAATGTACGGGCACTGTTTGCCGAATAACAAAGCAGCATGTATACCAGAGATGACCTCACCAGGTGCACAAACATTTACCTGCATATTTTGACATAAATTAGACATTAATATTTAAATATCATACTTATCATTGTGTACAATATGAAATGGTAGGCTGGTCCTCACTAGCAACAAGAAGTTTATAAATGATTCCCACTACAGCCACCTCAGTATATACAGCAACATCTCTTCTGAAATTTAAATTATTGTTCGCCAGACCAGATCCGGGTTTTAGCTAACTCTTGATGTGCCACGGGTAAATACTGAACTTGAAAAGACCGCCCTCGGGGAATGAATTACAAAGGATTTTAAAACTTGAACGTCTCATCCCACTGGGTGATTTTTTTTAGAGATGTCTGCGATTGTTTCTGATGTTGTTTGTAAGTATGTGCTTTTGTGTGACTGGCTATTGATTTGTTTTGTGTCTCCTTTCACTGATCTCAAAGAGATTACATAAGAGATGTAACAAATCAGTTTTCTCAAAAGAAACATATTGCATTGACTCACCACAAGCGTATTGCCTTTCAGACAGAAATAAACCTTTCTATAGTGACACAAGTACAATCACACTGGACTATAGAAAAGGCACTGCTGGGATTTGAACCCAGGATCTCCTGTTTACTAGACAGGCGCTTTAACCAACTAAGCCACAGCGCCATGTTACCAAACTTGGAAAGGACGGTCTTTAGCTTGGCGACCTCGACAAACGCCTGTCATAAAATCAATATAGCCTACTGCATTTAAAGCATTTAAGAAATTAAGGAAAATGGAAGAGCACCAAGTACTAGGCCTTCTGGCCGGTTTTATGAGGCTTGAACCAACTATGCCACAGAGCCCTGTGGCAACCACTTACAGAGCAATGTTTAGGTTGGCAACTGCAGTGGATAAATGTAAAATAACACAAGTAGGGCTGCAAGTAACAATTATTTCATTATTGATAAATGTCAATCTTTTTTTTAAATAAATTCATTATTTAGTCAAAGAAAGGCCAGAAAAAGTAAACAGTGCCTGTCATAACTTCGAAGAGGCCAAGATGATGTCTTCAAATTGCTTATTTATTGGAGCAACACATTCCAAAGTCCAAAGATATTACATTTATAATGATATAAAACAAGAAAAGCAGCAAATTCTCACATTTAAGAAGTTGGCAGGAGCAAAGGTTGCAGTGATTATAACTGACCACTTGTGATTGGAATCACAGAAACATTCCTAATCCACCACTGGCGCTTTGTTCTTTCAAGTTCTGATACAAGAATAGTGCTGTTGAAAAGGCACTGCTGGGATTCGAACCCAGGATCTCCTGTTTACTAGACAGGCGCTTTAACCAACTAAGCCACAGCGCCTCTTGCAGCACATTATGGCAGAAGTCCCAGGTGTCAAAACTCATCACTGCCTCTGACCACTGGATTATGTTGTAACAAATGTTATTAGTTACCTTATTGTGTACATAAAAGGTCATGTGTGACAGATGAAAATATTGTGTGAAATGTAATTCCCCCATTGAAGGTTCAGTAGACTCCAATCTCTAATTGACTCAGTGTGACAGCTCTTAGCTGCAATGTATTGAGTGAAAAAAATCCCCCACATGACAGTTGCAGAGGAATTTAACCAAGTGCTTTAAGTTGCCGAACCTTTACCAAGTGGTTGTATTTGCCTAACTTTAACCATACCTAAAGTCACACGGGTACACACAAGGAACCCAACAACCATGCAATACCTTTAGGGCAATCAAGTGCTTAAAGACATTTGGCAAGATAGCGTTAAAGGCGGATACAGTTGGAAAGGACAGTCTTTAGCTTGGTGTCCTCGAAAAACAGCTGTCATAAAATCAATATATTGCATTGAAAGCATTTAAGAGATTAAGGAAATTAAGGAAAATGGAAGAGCACCAAGCACTAGGCCTTTTGGTCGGTTTTATGAGGCTTGAATGTTACTGTAAGTTTTAATGGTGACAGATGACTTAGTAGCATCAAGTAGTGATTTGATTAACATCTCAGAGTAGCAGCGCATGATTTATTGTTTATTTTGATTAACAGGTAGCATTTAAGAGCCATGTTAAAATAATCTTAAGTTGTTTAGAAACAGAAACAGGAACATGTATCGATAGGGCCCAAGTAATGACTGTGAGGTACAATTTAGTTGTGTGCCAACTGAGGGGAAGAAGCAGAGATCAAGCCATTTTGTTATTGTTCTGGTTTTTCAGTGTGGATGGTCTTTACAAAAACGACGACTACTGTAGATGGGAGTCGTTGTCACATGTAAATGCAGGCATAGTGTGAGAGTAGTTTCAGAAATAACCTAATCATTGGCATTATCTTTTTGTCATTCACGTGCTGATGTTTAGGACTCACTAGCCCACTTGGGAGCTCCCACGTCACTTGTTAAGGGCTCGAAAGTGACTTTTTTGTGAAATCTGCGATCTGTATTATGTGGGAAACAATACATAGAAGATTGGGCAGACTTGTATGACTGCTATTGGGAGATACAAGAGACTCTGATCCAGACGGGGGTCAAGTATGTGTGCTCGATGCTGCTCATACAAGGAATTTGACTCCAGTTTTAAGTTGCTCTCAATATACTTACATACAGTTCCAAGGACAATTTACAGGAAGGTAAAAATAGACATACAGCTCAAAACAAGGACAACAAAGCTGAACAAAGATTTAAAAAAAAATCAACATAGATCACCAGCTAAATTTCACCTGATGAAAGAAGAAACCCCCAATCTAAATATCTACCACAAGATGAAAGCAACAGTATTTGTTTAGCTGGGTGTTAAATGAACATGACTTAAAGAGTTTAAGCTTCCCTCTGGCTGTTTTGAAAATGCAATGGCTCTAAGCCTAGTGCAAGTTTAAATCATCTATTAAAACTGCATAGAATATGTGTAGCCCAAGGATATATCCTATGCCTATGTAACAATAAATTACATGTTTTTCATTGTAGTGCTAAATGTTATTGAAACATCAACTCACCAAACCAATGCTGTTTAAAATAAACTCCATACAACAGACTGTGTGAGGGAACTTAACAGCTACAATCAAGTAGTGGGAAACAGTGGGGGAAGACACAGAAAGAAAGACAGCACTTACTGTAAGCGTAGACAGCATAATTACTGCCAAATCTCTCTATGCTAATTACAGCCCAAACAAATAGGGCAGTGCTTCTTGTCAAATGTTTCCCAAGGCATCATTTTGTGTTAAACCCGCTGTGTTTCTGTCTGTTTTCTAAACAGAGGCTGCTTTAGATTTCTGAGTTTAATAGCTAAAAAGAGACATGAGAAATTCTTAATGACTGAACCAGTCCTGCACAGAGAGGCGCATGCAAAGCTGCAATATTTCCAACTGTCAATGATCTACTGCAAGAGGCTGGAGCACGTGCTTAGCGTTGAACTCCACCCCCGTGCATGTCAGTTGAAATACTACATGCTCCCTCCCCTGATCACACAGACACGTCCACCCCCACCCTTCAGTATTGAGTCTGCAGTCTAGAGCACACATGCTCAGTAAGCCCTGCAGGCCTCGTTGGCGCAGTAGGCAGCGCGTCAGTCTCATAATCTGAAGGTCGTGAGTTCGAGCCTCACACGGGGCAGCTCTTTTGAAATTGATTTGAAAACCAGCACTGGCTCCACAAAACAGTAAGAACACCATGTGGGAAAAGGACTCAGCAACTAAAAACAACTACCTATATAAAGTTAAATGATATGTGCCAGTTTTAACTGCTGGTTACTAGGCTTGGGCGGTATCTATTCTTTCATACCTTCCTGACATTTCACCGGGGTATCCGGTATATGACGGTATTTGTGTAAAAAAAAAAAAGCTGAGCTGCTGGTGATAGAAGTCATCATAGCATGTATAACATTGTCTAGCCTACAATGCAGTTTGCATATTAGCCTATTTTGACAAGTCTTGCTGGGTTTTACTTATGGCCCATAGAATAATGAATAGATAGGAAAGAAGCGCCCTTCTTCCATAGATTCAACACCTTGCTGGAGGACCCGATTACACTTGCTGCCGCAGTGGACACCGACATATTAGTGGGCTGAACGGAGATGATGTGCGGGCAGTGTCTGAAATTAACTTTTTGACTCACCGGCGAAGGGGACAGGGAGATGAAAAAATCCACCGGCCAAGCATATTTTTTACCAGCCAAAATAATAAACCGACCGGAGGCAAGTGATTTAGCGGAGTAGCTGATGTCTTGTCCGGCATGTGTGTGTGTGTCAAACTCTGACACAGACAGCAGAGGACAGAAGCAGCGCGCCCGTAAATGACACCGAAACGCGGTAGAGACTCTCAGCGTAGTTTTTTATTACATGACTATTTTGGTACAAACCTCCGAGATTTACTCACCATACGAAAAATCTACCCGCATTTGGCGCTTAGCCAAATGTGTGCACCCTGTGTGCAGGTGGTGGTGGCAGACTGGTGGCGTGTGCTGTGCACTACAATACATCACCACAATACAATCAGTTAAATAGAAAGAGGATCATCTGTATTTTGGACAGTACTGAAAATCAAACCCTTTGGATTTCTAAATACCCTGGTATACCATAATACCAGGATACAGCCCAAGCGTACTGGTTATTAATACCAACAAATATCTAAACGGATTCAACCGGAGAAGAATTTGACAATTAAATTCATTCATTCAATAGAGTTACATTAACATGATAGATAGGAATAATTCTGTACAATCACAACATTTATCTGATCTCTCACATTGAAAATGAGCTGAACAAGTCACCCTACTTTGCAACATGACACTTACAGACGTTAGTGTGTATGGGAGAAATCGAAACCAACTCAGGGCATTAAAGCTCTCTTGCTTGCTGCTGCACAGATGTGTGTGCTCTATTCCAAACTAAACTAGATCGTCAGTGACAGCCGTTTTTATTTTTCACGTCAGTTTCAACGTGCTGCAAAACAAAGCCCTGACAAACACAGTTCTGTTGTGATGTATGGAGCCTCTTGTGTGCAACAGAAATATATACTATTTCAGAGGTTAATTATCATCAAGTGATGTACAAGCATTCTGTAAACGAATCCACTGCATCTTCTTTCAACTAAGAATAGACCGTGTTTCAGCCATAATCAGCCTTCATGGGCCTCAAATGTCCACTTTCCAAACAAAAATTATATACATGCAACCACAAGGACTAATGAGCAGCTCAGCTCTGCCACATCTGTACCCCATCAGTGAGATAAAAGAGAAAAGGGGTTTACTGGCCATCCAGGCCTAGCTGTCTGAATAAATGATGACTCTTTAGCAAATACTTGAAATCATTTGTTCTAAAAATAGATCAACTGAACTTACAGCATTATTCTCAAGTCATAGCAGTAAGCAGTCTGTGTTCCTTGTCCTGTGAGTGTATTCTCATCCTAAGGACAAGAAAAGGTCATGCATTGTGGTTACAAATCATGTCCTGCTGAGAGACCAATACTGTTGCTTTTCTGAAAGCACCTCTACAGTAAACCCAGGATCTCCTGTTTACTAGACAGGCGCTTTAACCAACTAAGCCACAGCGCCCTTTGGTGCACCTGTGGCACCCATTCAGAGAAAGGTTCAGATTGCTTATTTGTTGAAACAACGAATTGAAAACCCCAAAGATATTCACTATATAATGACATAAAACAAGGAAAGCAGCTAATTCTCACATTTAAGAAGTTGGAACCAGCAAATGTTTGTTTTTTTTGTTTGATAACAGAAATCCATTAATTTCCTCTGAGTTTAGCATGGAAACATTCCAGTTTGCAGCGACTGCAATGGAGCGCTTATGATTGGAATCACACAAACATTCCTGTACCTTACCCACCACTGGAGCTTTCTTCTGTCAAGTTCTGATATGAAATTTGGGCTGACCGTAGAAAAGGCACTGCTGGGATTCGAACCCAGGATCTCCTGTTTACTAGACAGGCGCTTTAACCAACTAAGCAACAGCGCCTTGCGGCACCCATTCACAATGTTTACTCTGGCAACCTTGGTGGATAAATAATACAGTAACACAATTAGAACTACAATTATTTCCATTATTGATAAATCTAAAATAAAGTCATTATTTAGTCAGTGAAAGGTCAGAAAAGGTAAAAAAAAATGTCATCATAAATTTTAACAAAATGATGTCTTTGAATTGCTTATTTATTGGAGCAACATATTCCAAAACCCACAGATATTACATTTATAATGATATTAAACAAGGAAAGCAGCAAATCCTCACTTTAGCTCTGGTTTAGCATGGAAACATAGCAGATTGAAGATACTTGCAAAGTAATAGCAACTGGGCTCTTATGATTGGAATCACACAAATGTTCCTGTACTTAATACGAAATTGGAGATTTCTTACTTGTGTCTGATACGAAACTTTTGCTGCCTGTGGAAAAGGCACTGCTGAGATTCGAACCCAGGATCTCCTGAGTATTATTCTATTGAGCAGTAACCTTTGTCAAGGTCGTCTAGCAAAACGCTTTCAATAGTGTAAATCCTCTTGTTACACTGAATGTATTTCCGGCCATTAATGCACCTCTTAGCAGATAAGTCCTACGTCCATAGAAATTCAGCAAGGTCTGCATTTGTTGTTTAGAGTTGACGCATCTGTTCTGCCACGACTCGGGTTATTCTTGAAGAGAATGGGGAGATAACAGTAAAGGCACTGCTGGGATTCAAATTCAGGCACCTTTACCAACTAAGCCACAGCACCTCCTGCGGTACCCAATGGAAAAAAGTCCCATGTGTCAAAACTCATCACTGCCACTGACCACTGCATTATGTTGTAACAAATGTTATCAGTTAGCTTATTGTGTACATAAAAGATCATGTGTGACAGTGAAAATATTGTGTGAAATGTAATTCCCCCATTGAAGGTTCAGTAGACTCCAATCTCTAATTGAATCAGTGTGACAGGCCCTAGCTGCAATGTATTGAGTGAAAAAAAATCCCCCTCACTTCCACATGACAGTAGCTACGTTTACATGGAGCCTAACATTCCGATTATAATCGGTTTAAGAGCCCAAAGAGAATAAAAATGCTCCATATAAACACCTCAATCAGAATAAACAGGCCCAAACTGATTGAAATTTCAATCGGTTGCACAGGGGTAGTTTAAACCTTTTCATAAACTGATCAAAAGAAAAATGTTACAATGTAAACGATTTAACCTGATTACTTACTGGCTGCGTCTTTTCTGTGCATGCCCTCCGTCATGACATAAATGCATGGGGACATATGTCTCTCCACATACGTACGTAACGTACAATTTACGCTATCAACGTAACGTATCAACGTAAACTGTTGCTTGATTAAGAGCAACACAATAACGGCAACTACTGCGCTGAACAGACGATAGATATTCATCTTCAGGGAGTTGATCAAACTCTTTGGCACGTGTTTCGAATGGGCTGGTTGAAAGGTAGCCATTGAGGAAGGCGAATGCATGATGTATTCAGCACTTTTGCGCATGTCACACAGCTATTCCGACGCGTCGGCACATGTAAACACCAGATCGTATTAGATCACATCCCATGTAAACAGTTGACCCGAAATCTTCAATCAGAATGACAAAAAAGTGTGCATGTAACCGCAGCTACTAACAGAAGAAGTTAACCAAGCGCTTTAAGTTGCAGAACCTTAACCATACCTAAAGTCACACTGGTAAACAACCTGAAGCCAATACCTTCTGCTTAGAAACATTTGACAGGATGGCGTTAAAGGCACTACTGGGATTGGAACCCAGGATCTCTTGTTTTACTGGACAGGCACTTTAGCCAACTATGCCACAGCACTGACTCTGTGCACACAACGACAAAAGTCAAATGTTGAAACTCACAACTGCCACTGACAACTGGATTATGTTGAAACATCTGTCACTGGTTCCCTTATTATATAAATGAAAGTGTGTGTGTGTGTGTGTGTGTGTGACAGTCAGAAGCAGTTAACTATCCGATGCATAATTCCCCATTTAAGGTTCAGTACACTATGGTCCAATCCTGAATTAAATCAGTGATTACTATCAGGTGTGACAGGCACTAGCAGTAACGCACTAAGGGTAAAAAAATTCCCCTCACTTAACTGCAGGTACATTTTGGGACATTTTCCACAGCATGTCTACACAGGAAGCATTTCAGCCTTAGCTGAAGCCTTACTTCGTCAAACCACATGACCGTGGCAGAGGCATTTAACCAAATGTTCTAAGCTGCCAAATTTTAATTATGTTGTTTATTTGCTGTGACAATGATCTTTCACTAACCTTAACCAAGCAGCTTCATTTGTCTTATATACCTAAAGTCACACTGTAGTTGGCACAACCGTACAACACATTTGGGAGGTTTCATTGGTCAAGTGGTTCAACGACAGTTCGCTGCCCTTCACAGTGATGACAACTGACCCCTATTTTATATGGAACACTTCAAGGTGCTGCTGTGCAATCAACTACAAAAAGAGATTCAGAGAGAATTCAGGCATACATTTTTGCAGAGTACAAAAGGTTCAAGACAAGAGAAGCCCTGTAAAGCAATACTTTTGAAGGTCTAGCAGTAACTGAGATGGGTGAAACATGGAAAAAGAAGCTTTTTTTTTTAGTCCTTGTGATTTTAATTTGACAAATCCTGGACTTAGATCTGTGCTTCAAAGGACCAGGTGTCTATATGCTTTCAGGCTTCGTTAGGCATAACATTACTTCCCCAATTTCGAACATATATATATATATATATTATTACTGTACATGTAAATGCAAGGAACCTCAGTTTCTGGCCACATGGCACTGTTGAAATACTGGAGTCCTACATGCTCATTTCAAGCACCTTTTGGTTAGTTTTGCAATGCATATCCTTTAATGCATAATTGCAAAAAAGCTCTGTCCTTAAATTAGACAAATGCGTATGTGAGTATGGCTACGGCTAGTATGCAATGCAGTGTGGACAGAAGTTAGTAGGTCTCTGCTTATTCAAGGAGAGGACAGCACTTCACATTTACCTTCATGATACACAATCTCCTCAAGTACAACTGCACTGTGGAAAAGGCACTGCTGGGATTCGAACCCAGGATCTCCTGTTTACTAGACAGGCGCTTTAACCAACTAAGCCACAGCGCCCTGTGGTGTACCTGTGGCACCCCTGTGAGACCCATACAGAGCAATGTTCAGCTTGCTGTTAGAACAACACATTCAAAAACCCAAAGATATTCACTGTATAATGATACAAAACAAGGAAAGCAGCTAATTCTCACATTTAAGAAGTTGGAAACAGCAAATGTTTGGCTTTTTTGTTTGACAAAGGAAAATCCCTTAATTTCCTCTGAGTTTAGCATGGAAATATTCCAGTTTGCTGCGATCACAGTTGAGCGTTTATGACTGGAATCACACAAACGTTCCTGTAACAAATACAGCACTGGAACTATGTTTGTTCAAGTTTTGATACAAGACCAGTGGAGACAGTGGAAAAGGCACTGCTGGGATTCAAACCCAGGACTTCCTGTTTACTAGACAGGCACTTTAACCAACTAAGCCACAGCGGCTGCTAACATGACATTGGTGCCAAGAGAAAACATTACGATGGTGTGTCTAACACCTTTTTCTTCAGAACCCTGATTCATTACCAACTGAAGAAATCCTTTGGATTTCATCTGAACTTGAAAAACATTGTGAAACAGTGAGCTGTGACTCAGTCACAATACTTGAACCAAGGTGATTCAATTTCAGTACCTGCTACTGGCTGTGGCAGCGTTATGAGTCTAGGGAACCAATTAATTTTAAAATATTTAAAATTAGGAATATATTTAACAGTATCAGTTTCTTTCATCCCTACACACACATACAGTTCAACTTCCCAGTCTCTGGTTCTGCCACCAAAACACAAATATGAATGCTGTCTCTCCGACACATTCTGCTTCAGTACCTTAGTACTGCAGTATTCTTGTGTACTGCTACAGGCCTCTGGAACATACAAGTGAAGTCAACACCAGCACACGCAGACAAACACACATCCTCACTGGGCTCTTTGGACATGTCTAGGCTTTTCATGCTACCATGGTTACACTGCGGCAGAGACCTCATATGTAGGACACCCAATTAGCAGCTAGAAATACCTCACACCCACTTTGCATGTTTGTATGGCACTGTATGTGTCTTAAGACAGAATGAAAATAAACAGGTTAAGTCTTGAATGGTTATTTAGCTTAAAGTAAAAAGTATGTTGTGTTAGTGTAGTAAGGATATACTGTAGGCTACTTCTCCTAAGATGCTTGTCTGTGCCGCTGTACTTCTTATACTTGCTTTCCTCACTCCCTTCATTTGTTCTGCCCACAGTCTATTTCTATTTATCCTCAAAAACCTCTCCATCCCCTCCCTCCATCTCTGCATTTATGTCTCCCTTCCTCATTCTTATCCTTTTCTCTTTGGTTTTCTGCACTCTGCTTTCTTGCCCTCTCCGTCTCCACTACTTCTTCTCTCCCCCCTCATCTCTTTACCCCACCACTCTGTCTGCCCATCCTGTGTGTGTGTTTGTAAGTGAATGGTGAATGAGTCAAAAAGCAGTGTCAGCATCAGCTGTGCATGAAGAAGAAAGGGAGAAAGAAAATGCCCAGATGAGTGTGCGTCTGACAGGAAATACTTAAGTGCTTGAGAGTGGACACTAAGTGTATGTGCTGTATGTGTGCGTAAGGGCAGAGAGAGGGGATGATCAAACGTGGGAAAACAGCTGAGATCGATGGTTTATAGGACGCGGCCTGAGATCAGTGACAACAGGATAAGCAACATGAGTCACGGACAGAGACAGAGGCAGAGGAGGGTGGTCATGTTTTCACACTGCGTGATCACCACAAGACATAATAGAGCAGATCCTCTGCAGTTTTTCACTCCAAGACCAAGCAGGCATTTGGACAAAAACACTCACCATTTTATTTCATTTCAGAATACGACACAATTGATAAGTTGTAAAGAACTGTTGCCATGTGCTAGCGCTGAAGGCATTAGCTTTATATCAACCCATCCCACCACTTCTCTTCTATTTTTTGCTAACGCCTTGCTGGAACGCTGGAAAACATTGCTGCTAAAATTACAGGATCATGTTTAGATTTTCTGTTGTAAAAACCAAAAATATTTGATGTAGTTGTGACTCTCCGCAGCCTTGAAAAATAAGTTGATACGTCTAAATCAGGCTTAAAATTGGGGTTTGAATCATGTAGTTTGTTAAGCAAGACACCAAATTCCCACCCGTTTCAAAGGCCTTGTACCCTGTGCCTTGACTTTCATGTGGTGGGGTGTGAAGGGAAAAGACAATTCCAGTATCAAAACATTATTATTGTGTTGAGGAAATGGAAACAGGAGCAGAAAGAATTGGCCCAGATATACCAGAAAGTGTTCCCTCTCAGCATGGCCATAACATCACAGCAAACTACTGTCGTGATCAGTTGTGGTTTCTGAAACAAGAGATCTCTGTGAAGACATGAAGACATTCTTCAAACAAAAATGCAGTTTTCAGCGAAAGTTAGTGGACATCACTGTGTCACAATTCAGGGTAATTTGAAGTAGGACGCTTGAATCTGTCACAGAATAAACACTGACTGACTGCTCAGTGCGCTGCCATGGTTAATTAATCAGTCATTGCTCTGACAGGGACTAAAGTTAATTGAGCATAGTGTTTTCTATTACACAAATCCTGAAAATGCTGCTGTGGCACATAGGTAACAATTGAAAAACGGCAGCAGAAATACTGTATAATATACAACCAAATATCACACGTTAATTATTATATAGATGACTCATTGCTCAAATTCTGTGCCACCTTTACCAAGGACCTGACCATGTTGACCATGATAAAAACCTATTTTAAGAGCACTGTATTAAATGCTCCACTGCTGGAACAGATTATTTTCAGTTGCTTAGAACTTAATTGTTTGTCTGGCTATTTTTCCCATAGACACAATATTAGAAATATTAGTAAATCCTTTCATTATAATACAGTTCCAATACAACAGTACCACAACCCACAGCCTCCAAAATGGCCACACAGTTGAATCGACTCTCTGACCCAGTCTGAAGAACCACTGAAAAATATCAGCTTCATAAAGTTAGGATTCATTGCAGGACTGTTATATCGCACTGCATTAAATTGTAAAGATGTTTGTACAGTATACTGGTATTTCAGTGTACCGGATACTGTAAAAAATGTTTTGTTGGACAGATGAGCCGGTTCGGTTTGGTTCCTATTTGTAATATCTATTATCAGACTGCCTTGTACCTACCAGACCCCCATTATTATTTAACAGACACAAACAGCAAATCACTGTTATTGTTTCAATCATACAGTTTAAGGTTATCTAAGTCACAGACAGTGCTTCCTAAAGGCATACAGTAGCAGGCAAATGGTGCCTCAGATATCTGCTTAGGATGTGACACGTTTAAATATATTGTCCTCTTGAAATAAATAAATAAATGTTCAGTAGGTCGTGGTTGAACAATCACTGTTGGCTCATTTTGAGACAGAAAGGACCCTCTTATCTTCTCTTCTATCCTATCCCCCTGGCTCTAGTATTACCTGGGGTCCTCCTGTGATTATGAGTAACCGCAGAGGCTGTCTGTGGTGTCATTTCGCCAAATACAGAGGCCACCTAATTATATTAGGAGGGTGTGAATCAGCATTGCATTAATTTGGGTCTTTTTCCCCAATGAGTCCTTTATTTTCGGTTCCTCCTCTTCCTAAATTATGGAGGCTGCAGTGAAAAGCATTAATGAGGACTCTGATAGCATTTTGGGCTCAAACTGGGGAGGCTCATCTAGCTACTCAGCATGGAGACCCATTAGGTTTTAATGATATCTGCAGATAATTCCTGGGATTTGGTCAATAAATTTGAGTGAAACGCAAATTTCATTTATCGCATGCAAATGTGCCACACAAAACGCAGAAGTGGGGGGTAAAATCCTAAATCACATCAGGGCCCCAGTTCTAGTCCAGTGTAGTCCAGGCGTCAGCTACAAAAAGTGGCACTTTCATCCTTTGTTTTCTCTCTACTGTCATCTCCAGGATTGATGATGCTCCTTGTAGATTCTTCATGAAGCACTCCATCTAGACTGGTAAATTTGAAAATCATGCATTGTATAAATGTATAATAAATACCGTCTTCACAGAGGGGTATACTGTTGTAGGCCACACCATATCTTGCTAATCATTAGAACAGACTTTGAACATAGTGCTTCAGGGCAAACCATGCTTTGCCCTCTGCAAAAAGGCCATCATCATGGCACGAAGGCCCTTTTGCAATTCGTTTTCATTCACTAATCCAAATCTACAGATAAAAACCAATATAACAGAACTGCAATACTGAAAATGTGCTGCAGCTCCATTGTTACAGTAAAAGTATGTTCTTATTCAGCAAAAGGAAGGGCAAGTGGGTATATGAAAGCTAGGTCAATGTTAGCAAATGTGTATGAGGTGAATGTGCGAGACTCTCCTCTTTTTATGGTTTGCGCTGGGTGATATGTGTTTGCATGTGTGTGTGTAGCTGTTGAGGCAGACATAAGGGTATGGGGGATTTAGCTGGATTGAGGACACCAAGTTGACTCCCTGAGTCCACCAACTCGTCATCATTTTCTCCTCTCTCTCTGTCTGTCTCTCTCTCTCTCTCTTTCTCTTATCCTCTCTCCTAAGACTAGTCCAGCTAAAATGCAGTCCCAGAGGATTAAATACACTGCCCTTTCGCTTTCTTTCTGTCTGTCTGTCTGTCTGTCTGTCATTTTTGTCTGTCATTCTTTGTTTCTTCATCTTTCCCCTTTACCTTTTACAATTGGCAAACACATAGCCTAAATGCACTATAGATAGCAACTTGTGTACGTACATGTGTGTTTGAGTGTGTGCGTTGATTAAAGCCAGCCTGTGGATTAATTAGGGTAAATAACCTCAGAGCAGATTTTGGGATTTAAGAGTTAAAATCTACTGTAGGCTTTACGCAGGAAAATATGTGTCTGTCAACTGTGTATGCGTTTCATTATGGCCACACTTTCCTTGTCCTGCAGGGTGCAGCTATTTTAAAGATGATTTTTAGAGGTTATTTAGTTGAGATGGCATTAACAAATTAGCAATAGTCTAGCCAAGTCATCTACATAGTCTACATAAACAATTTCAGAGTCGTAGTTTCAGTCCAGATCCATCAAATGTGTGTTTTTACAGAGACGGTAGACATTAATTAGCATTACTGTAAATGTCCCATTGTTAGCCAACTGGCTAGCTTCCTACTGGAGTCCAGTCACTGGCTGTTTGCAGGCATCTATGCAGTTATCAAAACTGCATTCTGACCCTGGACGGGGACAGGTCAATAATTGCTTCTTCCTGTGGAAATCCTCGCTGCATTATTAACATTACAACCAGGCCAGTTAGGGACCCATTTGTTACAAGAGCTAGAGTGTTATGTCTCAATAAAGTATCGGGTTAGTTAACTATGCAGGGCTGCAACTAATGATTACTTTCAATATTTGGAAATGTGTTGATTCTTTTTAATATTAAATGATTAAATGTTTGTTCTATCAAATTTCTGAAAATAGTAAAATCTGTCCTTCACAATTTCCAATGTGACATCAAATGTCTTATTTTGTCCAACCAACAATTCAAAACCAAACATATTTGATTTACAATGATGTAAAACTGAGAAAAGCAGCAAATCCTCGTTGCAGAAGCTGGAACCGGGGAATGTTTAGCAAACGTGTTGACAATTATTTTGCTGTTGATCGACTAATCGATTAATCAGCTTTATCATTTCAGCCCTGTAACTATGTCACATCAAGTTTTGACAGACACATGACAATAGAAATTCCAGCAGAACTCTTGCAGCACCCTACCAGTGTTTTTCTAGGCAGCCATCACTCCTGCTTCTCAAGGAACAGAAATGCTTTTCTTTCCTCAAATGTACACCGACTCGGAAAGACGCATGTCGTACTATTATGGCCTTTCTATGTCTCTATTGAGCTTGACATGAAAGAATCAATAAATAAACACAATGCCCATTTTCTTCCTGTATACTTCTATATGCGACATGTAAACTATTTTTGTCCATCGAACAGATCAGTCATTTCAGGGGTATTGGTGAAGACAGCTGACAGTTTGTCCAGCTGCTGCCTTTTAGCACCTCAGGTGCAAAAACAGCTGGTACTGACAACAACAGTAACGGTGGTCAAAGTCAGTACTGAACGGCCATCTTGCTTCTGATGTGAATTTCACACAACCCTAACCCTTCTGATCTTTTATGACAGGCTTACAAAAATATCCATCTCGGCAATTAAGTCAGACGAGTGCCACATCACCTACAGAAAAACTAGAGGGGCCTCAGTGTCTTGCTCAAGGACACACCGACAAAGCAGATGCTTGTTGCTGCATGGGCCTGAGTCCAGGCCCAATTGAAAGCCAGTCTCCCTAATCACTGCACCTCCCTGCTGCTCCTGATTTTACTACCTCGAGAATGTGTCATCAGAAATAATTACAAAACATTAAAGGCTAGAGGAACGCACTGAGAAAACACTGCAGGAAGCGTCTTTCAACCATGAGGATGACAAAGCCAATTTGAAGATCTTTACCCAGTGGCATGTAGCTCCATCCCTCAATGAGTGAAAGAACTAACACATTGTGGTTGCATATGCTAAACTGGCTCTCCCTCTCTCCCACAAGTGAGACCAGGGCCTTGTTCACTCTCCAAAACCCAGCAGCAACAAGGCAATCTGTTCTCAAACAGCTGGAGCTGCCCCCAGGAGTGAAAGGGGGGAGAAAGAGAAAGGAACGAGAGGGAAGTCACAGAAAGAGAAGAGGTAGTGAAAGTGTGAAAAATGAGAAACAGAGAGAAAGACAGTGATGGAGGCAGAGAAGCAGAGAGTATTAGAGAGTTTGCTGTCATAAATAATCAATGCTTAGTCAACACAGAAAATGAGAGCGTGTGAAGGAACCAGGGTTTCCTCCCATTGCCAAATCCAAAAGGGAAAACTGCCAAACTCACACACGTCATGAGTAAACAGAGCTGAGCCAAAATGAAAAAGAGAGATATGGAGACAGACAAAAAGATTGTCAGAGCAAAAGAGACAGAAAAAAAACATGGGACCGAGGGAGAAGGAAAAGATGACAGAGAAAGATACCGAATGAAATTTGGAAAAGAAGAAAACGGGTAAGAAAGAAACAGAGTCAGAGAGCAGGAAGAGGGCAGCAGGAAATTCCTTCGTCATTTTCCCGACCCTTTGTCCTTCTCAAAAAACTGAAATATGACAATACTCCTCCTCTTTCTCTTTCCCATGCCACTCCTCCCTCACTCATTAGTTGTTTCCTTCTTTCTTTTTGGGCACAGCTGTGTCCATGTGTGCATGGCGTGCACATCACAGTCAGCAATGATGAATAGATTTAAAATCATCTGCCAGTCGGTGAGTGCATTCCTCAGTCCTTTTGCGGTGGATGGGAACGGGATTGCGTTAGCGATACATGCACGTGATGCAGATGTGTTCGTACCTCATGTCTTCCAGCAGGTCACATTCGGTCTGGTGTTTAAAGTGCAGTCTTGTCATCTGCTCTGTGTGTGTGTTTTTCAGCTCCTGTGTCACTTTGACCTGGAGGAAACAAAAAGACACGACAAGTAAAGGATTTGTCATTTATTCATCCGTCTGATGCGCATGTGTGTTATTTATTTTGGGCTCATATTCACCTACAGAAAACCCAGCTCTACAGCAAATCATTATCATTCCATACTGAAAATATCAATATCAAAATATCAATTATGAGATATAAAACTAGATATCTGAGACTTTGGTTATCAGAGTAGAGCTAAAAAATTGTCTTTTCCTGGTCGTAAAAGAGCTCAGTGAACTATGAATGCCTCTACCTGCCTGAAAGTCATGTACACATTAATAATTAATAATGATTTTTTTCTCAGTGGCCATCACCCAATACTAGTTAGATTAAATGTTGCGTGAAATCACCAAAAGTTACACACCAATGTGACAAACACAGTAACATTATCCAGTAGGACTGTAACTAACAATTATTTCTTATGAAATGTCAAAAAAAAATAGTGACCTTGGATGCTAACAAGTTTGGAGAGCCCAAGGTGACATCTTCAAATGTCTTGTTTCATCCAACAAACAGTCCAAAAGTCAAAAATATTCTATTGAAAAAGCTTTCTCTGGTAAATCCTCACATTTGAGAAGCTAGAGACAGAAAATATTTGACATTTTTGCCTGATTCACTGCCATAAACGATTAATCGATTATCAAAATTGTTGCTGATTAATTTTCTGTGGATCCACTTATCAATCAACTGACAAATTGTTTCAGCACTACTGATAATATTGTCAATATTGGGGCACTGATTCAAAAAAAGGATGACTGGTTTTAGTTTCTTTCATCCCCCAAAGTTCACTGAACATACTAGCAAAATATTAAGGACATTCACCCTTTTCATCAGGTGCATTGATGAGGGGAATCCAGGTAAAAAAATAATTGCTCTGTCGTGGTTTCTTTCATTGAATTCATATCTGCCACAAAGGCGTTGATGGAGATAAAGACAGAGAAAGTCAGAGAAGGATGAGATGCAGACTGTGCAATAGGGGCTACAACTCAAGTTCTGAATGTTACATTTTTTAGTATTCTGCTCCTGAGTCACTGTGGCCTACATAGTCACAGACACAAATAATTTAACCCCCATCAATCAATCTATCTGCCAATCACCTGTCATCTGTCTCGACTGTGCTCGGCTCTAGAGTCACCTGAAAGGAACACACACACACACACTCCCATCAGTAATCCATCAATGTAACAATCAGTGTCCGGGTGTTGTTAGACTTTTGGAGAGGGTGGAGGAGGTTTTTTGCACTTAGAGGTGACTGAAGACACTCTAACAGCCCATAAAGGCATTTAGGAAGAGACTCACTCCATATGCACTAAGAAAAAGTGCTAATTGGATCACCTCATACACAAATCCATTTGGGTGGTCAGACCAAGGGCTATAACCTGCACTCATTCACACAGTCTTATGCAAAAAAGCTAACAACGCTAGAGAGCTCAGCCTTAATATGCACACAAACAAGCACACACACACACACACACACACACACACACACACACACACACACTCCTGCCAACACATACAGAGTCACTGTGGTGGTCATTGTGTATTGTCGGGTGAATTCCATCAGCTATTCACCAGAGTAACAGTGGGCAAATTCATGACTGTTCTAGACAAAACAATCAACAACATAACACACATTACACTGGCACACACACGCACACACACATCAACACACACTGCAGAGTTCCTTTCTTTCATGTGCTGTGTCTTTGAAGATAAGGAGGGAGTGGTTCATTACATTATCGGGGCAAAATGACTTCACTTGATTTCACCTTCTATCACTCATCGGAAAACCACAGGGAGAGAGAGAGGGGGGCGCAAAGGGTGACAGGGAGATGGGGAGACAAAAACGACAAGAAGAGTGGGGAAGAATATGATGGGTGAGCAAGTGAGAGAAAAGAAGATGGCGAGACTGAGAAAGAGAGGCGGTCAGTGAGAAGAAGAAGAAGGTGAAAGCAACGGGGAAAAAGACGGGATATGGAGATGTTAATTATGAGGCAAAGCGAAAGAGATATTCAGCGTATTAAAGGTCATGTTAAAGGAAAATAGCTCAGCAGGTGTAGTGGTAGCTGATGCAGCAGGTAGGTCTTTACCGCTAAGAGAGTGGTTCCTATTATGTCAGCCAAACATCGACACACATATTTTTACAGTGCTTCTGATCGTATACACCCCCACCTGCATGTATGAGAACGTAACAAAACAGCAATTGGGGTTGGTATTTCCTAAAATCTATATGAAAATAAATTCAGATTTGCCTCGATAACAGTACATGTATGTCCTTTTTATCATGATGGCTCACGATGGCTCACTTCTGATACATTTCTCCTGTTTAATTACAGTATGAACACTTAAAAATACCGGGCTGTCGGCTGATTCGTTGGCAAAACTTTCAGTTAGATGCCATTGGTTGTGTAACTTTGTCAGTTCATTGAAAATTGAGAAATAAGTAAATTTGGTATGGTAAGACTTTGATAATGTCAGTAATTTGATACTTCAGATTTCAGGTCCAACCCTAATAGGAATACCTTAAAATGTGTAGTAAAGCAATACAACAGCTCCACAAAATATGGCCTCAGAAATTACTATACAGAGCCAGTGCTTCTCTGCTAGAGCCTCCAAAGAAATGTAATATTATAAGCTTATGCTTATTGTGTCCACTCCAACCCCTGTATATCTCATTACTTATATGTGATAGATAGATAGATAGATAGATAGATAGATAGATAGATAGATAGTATTATTACATTTCAAAACAATTTTGGGGAGCAATGCACTGCCTCAGCCTCATTAGCAGCCATCTTTAATTTAAGCCACATAAAACTAATATATGAGAGTCAAATGAGCTCAGTCTGTAAGCAGATGTGCTGAGACACAGACAAAACACTTAAGGGGCTGTACGTGTCGCACTGGGAGAGAAATTATTAGTATCCAACAGCTAAATACTGATGCACTCTGACTGTGGTGCTGTGGGCTGAGTGTACCGAGTGTGCCAGCCACATTGGCAGCGGGTAACACATCAGTATCTTGCAAATTCTGTTTTATCCCGGGAAGTATTTTCACAGCAAATTGAACGGGAAAGACACTGACGGCTGACAAATGAGATCTTACAAAATTAATATGAACGTAATGGTGCACTAGATCAGGCACAGTGGAACAAGACAACCATAGTGGTCTCTACAGCCTCGGTGATGAAAGGACCTGTTCAACTGTGTGTGTGTGTGTGTGTGTGTGTGTGTGTGTGTGTTTTACAGACATGATATGACATGTTCAAGGCCAGTCTGTAGTGTAGACACCCAGAGCATAAATGGCACTGGGGGAATATGTGGTAATTAAGAGAAAACTGTGCAGAGGTTCACAGCAGGGTAATTGGCTCTCATGCATCTATTTCAGGACAGCACACACACTCATAGCAGGCACACTCTCACACACAAACACTGGGTACCGAGCTATAGGGGACTGTGGTCCTTCCTCAGCCCATACAGAATCAATAAGTCAGTATCAGACATGGCTCTGCCAGCATGTCTCCTCACTGTGTGTGTGTTTAGCTTTTGTCAGCTCAGCCTTTGATGAAATGATGTGACCCTGGACGGGCTGAAGGTCTTCCCTTGAGACAAGAAGCATCACAACGTGGAGAAACGACAGCTTTTGTTGTGATTTTTGGGCGACTATTGTCACAATTTCACGATATAGAGTTAAATTAGCAAAACAAAAAACACGGTGCTACCCCACACTACATTGACGTTAAATTATGGACTGTGTTAATTTACTAGCTATAACGTTACTGCCACAAGTTAACGTGGAAATTATACCGTACATTTGCTTTTCATTTAAAGTTATTTCTACTACAGGACGCATTAAAAGGACAACCATAATATCATATTCTTACCAACATGGTCAGGTCTCATGTTAGCTCACCTAGCGTTTTCTAGCTAACGTTATTTGACGTTTGACGGCTCGCGCTGTAACGGCTGGACAGATGCATATTAATGTCACTAGGTTACCGACTAACCTAGCTAGCAAACGCTGCTAATGTTGGCTAGCAAAAGGTCCTTTCTCCCCTTTAATTTCCCGTAAGCCTGCAGCATCAGACGCTTTTTGTGTGGTTACTAAAAGCATCCATATGTAAGGTTACAACACTGTTATCTGTCTGTCATTGTCTGTACAGCCCAGCTAAAACATAACGGACTCTGAAATCACTCACCTTCCTCGGCGGCGGCTGCATTTTGGAGTATTGACATGAATGGTATTTCCCTTGTGAGATGTATTGTAATTCCAAGAGGAAATCCAAATCAGTGTGGGACTAATATTTTGTTTCCTCAAACAAAAAAAAAACCTCCCCTCCAGACGACAAGGGAGGAAAGACGGGAGTTAAATTTGTACTCCGGCGGCCATGATTGATGATAAATGGCTGGTTTATACAGAACAGAAACTGAAGCTACGAGGAGAGGCTGGACACACTTGTGTTGGTTGCTGCCACTACTAGAGGACTAGTGTGTACTGTACTGTGTTGTGAAGCAGCAGAGCAGACAGGCGGAGAGGAAAAAGCAGAGGGAAGGGATGGGGAGGACATTAACGGGGAACCCCTTCCGCAAGTAAGCTCAACGGCTCCCCAAAGTGGCGAAGAGCGGGATAGCGCCCGGGCCGTGATGAAAAACACCGGGAGACATCCTTTTTGTTCTGCCTTTTCTCCCCTGGCGTCGACAGTAACCTCGATTAACACTTGTGCAAAAGGTGGTTCAAACCAAATAAGGGGACAGACGGGTTTACAACTACAAAAATGGGAGTATTTTGTCCTCTGAGCATCAGGGTTTTTTACCGAGCCTGCTCAAGGAGAAATGCCTGACAGTGACAGGAGGCTGCGTCCCGCAGACCTGCATAGCAACAAGAAACCGCAGTCGATCAAGGAAAAATCGATCAAGGATTTAAAAAAAAACTGTATTTAAAAAAAACAACAAAAAGACATCTTACCAAATTGTAGATGCTTTTATTGTTAATAATAATAATAATGCCCTAAAATATTATTTAATCCAATCCAGCTGAAACAATAGCCTATATTAGGCATATGGTCAAAATAGACATTCATACATTAAAAAAAAATGCATTTCAAAACGTTATTTAAAGTAGGCCATTGTGTGCTATTATAATGTATAATAATAATAGTACTTTTCAGAAATCTAGGGGATATCAGGGGGTAGACAGGATAAAATAGGGTCATTGGGTTCAGTGGAAGTGGGTGCCCAGTGAACAATTAAAGGAATACATTACAATGGAGGGTGTCTGAAACCCTTGTAATGGGTTGGCACCAGCACCATCTGGTTTAATAAAGTGCCTGCATGTGTTTGTGCAGCATGCATTATGTATGTTTATGTGTGAAGTGTGGTTGCTCATGGTTTAATAAACCAGGTATTGAAATATAGCTTGTGGGATGAGAAAATAATGTTGATAATTGGGTCTGTGTCTTTCTTTGTGAAATTTGAACCTCTCCTCATCAGCCCACTGTGTTAGCCCCACTTTCCAGGGTGCCCTGTGTGAAGTCGAAATTTAAATAGTCCAGACCTCCTAAGGTTAAGACATACTTGTTACTGATGGGAAGGAATGCAGTCAATGTTATTGTTGCCCAGAAATACTTCTGCTCACATTGCTGGTGCCACTACTGCCAACTAAAGCAGACTGTTATATGGTTGGCAAGTCTTACAAAAGCCAAGTGAGTGGAAATAATATAAGACTCCCTGGAAGCATTCATTTTGGCTATACAGACAAAAAAATAGCAGGAAGGGCAAGTATTTTACTTCATGCCTCCTACGTGCCATGGCCAAGGTTGAGGTTAAGGGCCGTGTAATCATTAATACACAGAGTTTCTGGAGCAGGTAAGACATTAAGTACTCTTCCTCACCTTTCCTCTCAGTATAACACTCAAACTAACACACATATTCAAACACATGCACGCACACACTCGCATTCAGAGAAACCAAACACATCTATTAACACCCACACACAACTTTCTGCCAGTGGCACGGAAGAAAATGGCCTACAGTCATTGTTGGATCATATTGTATTTGTTAGGATCCTGCCAGGATGCTTTTGGTTTATGATTCCTCTTGTGATTTGGCTTAGAAGTATCTATATTTCTTTTATCCATACTAAGGTAAGAAATTTTTACAGCAAAAAAAAACAAAACAGTCCTGTACTTCAACTAAAAGTACAAAAGAAGAGCAGAGATGGTTAGTGTCGATTCACACATTGAGTATTTGCCTGAAAAGTCACAGGTAATCTTAGCTATATTAGATATTCTTTGTATATTGGTGTTTTAAAATTCATGTTTGTCAGTATGGGCTGTCAGGCCCAGTGTTTGTTTGATGTGTTCAAAATCTTTAATCTAATAGCTGTGTGTTTTTACTTCTGAAGCATTCACCTGTCCTCAAAAGGCCTTTTGTCTTTGAACTGGTTGTAAAAAAGTGAAAATAAAGCTAATTGTTCTATGAATTTGTTCTAATACACTTGTCCTATTAAAAGCTAAAAAGAAAAAGTAATTGCTGATAATTATGCAGGTTTATGCTTCATTGCTATCATAGAAATGATTACATGTATTTACATTTCTTATAAGTCTGAATAGGACCTCTGTTTTTAATAATGTCTTTCTGTGTTTACCAAACTGAAAAACATAAATATTTGAACAGTTTAAGGTGGTGGAAGCCTTGTCCTACCCACTGTCCATTTGACGAACAGCCTCAGGCCGAACTGCTCACACACTGTATACAGGCTACAGCTTGTCAGACAGGCACACACCTCCACAGGTTTTTCACCAACTCAAGTATCTTAGGTACGCATTCAGCTATAAACAACGCACTCAGATACACACTGTATCTACTCGTGAGAATGAGGATACATTACACAGGACGGTCAACGCAGGACAGGCTTTGAAAGTCGATAGCATTCATATAGCGTGAGTAATTTCATACATTTTAGGGGTATATATATTTCTTGGGACACAATGTGGATTTTTTTTTTGTAAAGCCAGTTTAACAACAAATAACACAGATGACTTTATTGTTGGGTAGTAAGTTGTGCTCAGTTTGGCATGCACACAGCAGGTCAGAAGAATTTGGGGGACTACAAAAGGGGCCACTCCGTTTCAGGTCTGTTATCTGTTAAATTCAAGCTGCAGCTGTTTTGAAGAAAAAGAAAAGGAGTGAGCAAAGGGTACAGAGCGAGGAAGAGGCAATGTTTTTGACAAAGAGAAAATGTGTTTTATAAAGAGAAAATAATGTCAGAGAGAGGGCAAAAAAAGAGAGCTGTAGGTTGACTCATCAGTCAACTGAGAAACAAGTAAGTCTGGCATCTACTGTCTTATTTGCATGTAAGTTTTTATGGCGTCCCAGGCATTTACATGACGGGTTTGAACTTGAGTTTGTCAGATAAACAGACAGATTTGTAGAGGAAGAGAAAAACGGACAAAGGTTAAGTGAGACAGTGACGTAGCATGCACGCCAGTGAGTACAGCAGAAAGACAAGGTTTGAACAGGGTTTCAAAACAAGATCTGGTTCGAGTTAAAAAGTTATTCCTCTGTCTCCCCCTCTCAAAGCTGTGAGGTTTTGGAAAACTTTGACATGCAAAGTGCCAGAATGAGTGTTGTTTTTCTGCATGAGAACACAGCTGCACTAAAAGTTTTGTAAAAAAAAGTTGTTGTCTGTGTGAATCTTTGTCTGAATCTTCTGCAGCTCAGATGTCTTAAAAGTTTTTTTTTTCTTTTTGGGGGCGGAGAAAGGAGAGGCAAAAAGGTTAGGCCGGTAACTATTTTAGTAATCTGCTGAGACAAGGTGTCAAAATGTCATCGTGTCTTAGTAAGTAAACCTGTTGGGCCAGGTGGTGGAACAGTATATCTTGTTACACACACATCCTGCAGCCATAAAACCCAAATCTTTCCATATTTGCACAGTTACTCGCACATTTGTTCATTTATTCCACCAGAAAAAGGATTTAGGATAGCAAATGATAATCAGTTATGATTTAATTTGGGTGCCACCATTTAAGTACCCTCTTCTCTTCTCTCTTATCTCTCACAATTCTTCTCCAATTTACTCAACCACTCACTCAGGATGAAAAAGGCAATTAAAGGAAATCAGCCTTAAAATGATTTACTTTCTCTGACATGCACAATGACTTTAAAATGGGATGACTCAAGCTATAAACTGGATTGTGTAAATTTGATTGTGAAATGGGCTGGCCAAGTATGCTTGAGCATGGCATGACTTACACTGGACTGTGCTGCTGAGGCATGCCAAAGTGAATGACTTGGGGCATCCTAAAATGTAATCCAGGATGATGTCACTTTCTCGCGGTCATACCCATTTCCTGTGTCTCCACACTCTCTATTTCTGCGTGTATGATAAGTTCTTTATGGTTAGCTAAGTAAAATAGGTTGAAATGCAGCACATTCCTAATCTATTCCATTGTACTGATCTTTTCCTCAGGTGTTCTCACAACCAAGATGGCCACCTTTGACAACAAGTCCAACCCAGCCAATGTCAGTGCCTTCTACTGTGAATTTCAGGAAGATTTTAAATATATTCTCCTCCCTGTCAGCTATGCCCTGGTCTTTGTAATTGGCCTGGCGCTGAACACCACAGCGTTGTATGTGATTGTGTTCCGCACTAAGCGCTGGAAGCCCTCCACTATCTACATGTTCAACCTGACGGTGTGTGACACACTCTACATCTTCACTCTGCCCTTCCTCATCTATTACTACGCAGATGAGAACGACTGGCCCTTCAGCGAACCGTTCTGCAAGCTCATACGCTTCCTGTTTTATGCCAACTTATATGGTACAGTGCTGGCATGGTACAGACCCATACAATACAGTACAAAACACAGTTTGATATATGATATGATACAGTTATAGCAGCATGATATAGGCTACCACAAGATGATATGATATGATACAATATAGTAATATTGTATCATGATGTAAGATATCCAATATGATATGCTGTACAATACAATATAGAATTATATAATACATACAGTAATAGTATGGAATGATATAATACAATGTGATCTAATACAAGAACATATTATGATGCAATATGATATGATCTGATATGATATAATATATGACTTGAAGCGACACAAGTTGACATGACATGATCCCATAAGCAGTACAATACAACACGCTACACAATGATACGAAACATCACGACACACTATACGCTACAATACAATATGCTACACTAGGCTACAATGTCGCATGCTACGATACGATACAACATCCGACACTAGGCTATGCAACATTAGGCTACAATCTGGTACGCTATGGTATGATACAACATGTTAAATGTTATACTCAACACCAGTCTGCCATACGATACACTGTGGTAAGATATGATACACTATACGCTATGATATAATATGCTATGATATACAACAAGCTATACTAGGCTACAATGCAGTGCGCTGTGGTACGATACAATACGCTACACAGGGCTACGGTACGATGCGATATGATGCGGTACAATGCGGTACAATATGGTGCGAAACAACACAACATGATATGATACAATAAAAAACAAAAATTACTTAATACAATGAAAGGATGGCAGGATATCATTCAATAAGATGTAATACGATAAGAAGAACTTTGATGCAATATGACACTTCTGTTCATACTGACTTAGTTTGTCATCAAAAATGTGAGTGCATCATTCCCAAACACACAACGTAGATTGTGACAAACAATTAAAATCCTACAGGAATACAATTTTATATAATACAAAACAAAATGATACAATATGATGTAATATGATCTGACTTGAGACAACACAATGAGACACAAGTTGACAAGATACAACACAATATGTTATGATACATTACGATACTATGCAGTACATACCATATCATGAAGAGAATATACTAAAAAATACATATTAATATCAAAAATGCTAACTGATATGATTTAAATGATAGAAGTAAGTAATACAGTATGAAAAAGAGCATATTAAATATCTATCACTCCTGCAGGTTCCATTCTGTTCCTGTGCTGTATCAGTCTGCATCGGTTCGTTGGCATCTGCTATCCAGTCCGCTCCCTCTACTGGGTCAGCGCTCGTCGGGCCAGGCTGGTATCTGTGGCAGTGTGGGCCTGTGTTTTACTCTGCCAGGCACCTATTCTCTACTTCTCAAGAACTAGGTGATTTAAATTGGTATAACTGTCTTTCTTTCTTTTTTCTTTTTCCCTTCATTCCTCCCTTACTTACTTAATATCCCTCTTCATTGAACTGAAAGTGTGTTTAAGTGTGGCCTATTGATTTTTGTGGCACACCAATTTTGCCAAGTACCTTATCTTAAGGTGCCTTAATGGACACACTAAAATGAACCACCAACCTGCTAGCTAACAAATTTACATTTTATCTCCTTACTTTCATCACTCCTATCTCTTTTTCTGTGGTTCAATGCCAAACAAGGCAGCAGTACCATTTAATAATCCGAATCAACTGTAATCTGTTACCAGGGATGTGGACACTGAGCGGATCTGCTACGACACCACCAGCCCAGAGCTTTTTGATGACTTCCTGGTGTACAGCTCGGTTGTGTCAGTGCTCATGTTTGCCCTGCCCTTCATGGTGGTGATGGTGTGCTATGGCCTCATGGTGCGGAAGCTTCTAGAGCCTGGCTGGAGGTCTGAAGGGGGAGCTGAGGGCGAGAGGGGAGGCCTGACAGCCCACCGTTCCAAGCAGAAGTCAGTGAAGATGATCATCATTGTGCTGGCAGCGTTCATGCTCTGCTTCCTCCCTTTCCACCTCACCAGGAGTCTTTACTACTCTTTTAGATACCTAAGGCAGGCCAATCCAGCACAGGTGAGGACAAACACTTTTTTAAATAATAAATGTGTTATAATGACTTTAAAAGCTCAGTGTATCACATTTTAATATGTTCATCAGATCAGCTGTAATTTGCTGGAGGCCTCCAGTGTGGCCTACAAGGTGACCCGACCTTTCGCCAGCGCCAACAGCTGTCTGGACCCTATCCTTTACTTCCTGGCTGGGCAGGACGCCCGCAGTAACCTCACCAAAACGATCAAGTCATCTTCAACAAAACCAACAAGTGTGAGCCGATGCTTGACAACAAAACTCTGATCCAATACCTTTTGGTAAAAATGCAAAAGGTTGTGGGGACAAGTACTATACTTTTTGCCGGTCTCCTCTGGTAGAAGTGACACCCCATACCTGCCTCAGGAGGGCACTTTTCAATCATAAATGTCCGCCAGTTGTCTTTACGGTACAGTTGAGCACACTGCACTCAGATCGCCATCATTAACCAGTAGAAGATTTGCCCAGATGTAAAAAATCAGATCTGGACAATACAGTTATGATGGTTATAAATTAACATCTAAGTCGTGTAGTGCATTCCTGACTTAAGGCATTAAAGGCCTTTAAAGGATTTCTAGTTATGTTGTTATGTTTGAACAGCTGTATGGAGAGAACTAAACTACATGGTGCTCCACAGCTGTGGGTTTTCTTCATGATTCTACTTGACAACTACTGCACCTGATGTTTGTGTGTCTGTATAGAAACAAGTGGGTCTTCCTCAGCACTCCTTTCTCATCAGACAAAGAGAGCAGACATATGTGTGCTCAGCTTCTTCTGGCTTTTTAAGGCTTGTTTTCAATATCCTGGAGTAGTGTGTGTGTGTGTGTGTGTGTGTGTGTGTGTGGGTGCGTGTGTGTGTGTAACTTTGTGTCACAAAATGTGAAGGAACTAAAAATTATGTTATAATAAATAAATTTTGACAAACCGGTTGTGGTGATACATTTTTATCATTTGTCAAGTAAGACATAATTCTTGCATAATGATTGTAGAATGAGTCTCACTATCATTCTGCAAAACCTTTCCTTAGTTTCTTAGTTCATCCTTTAATGTTAGTTCATTGATTCTCTCTCAGTTTGTCTCTGATTATTAAAACCATACAGCCTCTCAGCAGCTGAGCAGAGTGTTTGAAACCAAGTCAGTCATCACGTCAGCCTATTGGTTATGAGGTTGGAAAGTATTAACTGTAATTTGTGGGAGTGACCTTGGTTGCAGTGTGGCTGAGCCACTTGGTAATTTCATTGGCGTTGGCTACACCTGATGCACGTAGTCAGTAATCCTTTTATTTAATGAACCACCACTAGGGGGTTGTACTGCCTCACAAACAAGAGGCTACGGCTGAGAATGCTTTAGGAGTTTCAACTACATTTTTGACTCTTTATAGTTTACCAGATGTTCTCTCACAAACACCAATTACACACAGCCATACCTCACACATTCACGGACAACAGCAAACAAACACTAAAAAGCCACATTACTGTATGTCACCAGCAAGAACAGCAAACAAGATAGCATTTAAAATACACCTCTTCTTTATTTCAAGAGTAAAAACATCATACAGAAAAATGTAATATTATAAATGCAATCTACAAACTTGATGAGATGAATGCTTCTTTTTTTTTCATCCTTCCTTCCTACCAGCAACACTTCAGCTTGAAAACATGTAGTAATAACCCTAATGATAGTAAGAATAGTGATAAAAACAGATCAAATGAAAACATGTAACTGCTGCAACCAATAAATATCCAGTCCTCCAGACATGTTGTCATATTCCTCGTAACAACATAATAAGAAAATGTGAAAATGAGTAGCTAAAAAGACCTCTATGATTATAGTACACTCTTTAAAACCCATGTGGATGTAAACTGAAGCCAACTGAGCTGCATGACTTTGAGGCATCTCAACCACTAATCCTCTGCAGCCACTGGTTGGTTTATTTAATTAAACTATAAACAATAAATATGCGTGTGTGTCTATTCATGTGAGAGCGGTTCCTTACAGTTGCGGAGATTGCATAACTGGAGTCTGGCAATGTGTACTGTGTGTGTGTGTGTGTGTGTGTGTGTAGGACTGTAGGGTTTAATAGTTCATGATTAGAATGGAAAACTGTAAAAAGAAAAACACTGAAATGTTGCACTCAAATGGTGAAAAAAATCATATATGTATATATATATATAAATATATATATATATATATACCAGGTGGATTTCAACCAGCAATGCAGCTTATATGCACGATGGTGTGACAGAGTTTATTGGTTTTTGATTGATGGATTGCAAATGTCACTCATTGGTGCAGTTGTCTTTCACCTCACACATACTGTACGCTAAAATTATAAAAGCCAGCTATGGTCTTTTCCTCTATTCCCACCCATATTTACATATGTACATTCATTTACATGTTCTATTCTACAAAAGTGAAACCTACCCATCTACTCTTTCAGCCCAGGACCCAAATGACAATTGCAGCCTCTAACTGCCATTGGGA
>NTHP01000137.1:562282-606716 GCA_003416845.1 Oplegnathus fasciatus | reverse complement strand
CCCCCCCCGACCATCCCATAATAGCACACTACAGTGAGGCAGCTGAGAGGAGAGCGATGAGGGCACGGGGGGTCCAGAATAGCTCACTCAGCAATCACGCTCCATTCAGCACTGTTGAAGCACACAGGACTCTATGTGTGTGTGTATGTGTGTGTGTGTGTGTGTGTGTTTATGTGTGTGTGATGTACCAGACCCCCAATGCCAGGTGACCGTGTGTATCTGTGTGCAAAATGTGTCTGTATAGATGCATTTGTGTCTATGTGTGTTTCTGTCTTTCTTGCATAAGCAGTGTCAGGCTGTTGTTAGGCCATAACAATAGCTCTGTCTCCACAGTGGCTGTTGCTATGCGAGGATAACGGCATCCATTTCACAGCGTGGCACTCATTCTCTTCCATTTATTCCTTCAACAAAGTCCGGCCCGTGTGTTCGATGTTTCAGTGTCAGCCACATTAAGTTCAACGGTCCTTCACTTTGTTTTCAGATGAGTTTCTTCAATTTGACTTAAGAGCTTTAGAATTTAAAAACTCAGTTGATGTTTAAATGCAGCAGTCCTGTGGCGCTAACATGGCTGACACTGAAAACTGCAGCAACTACCTTTCACTCTGCCCTTGTGGCTGAGCTTCACGCTGCGTAAACGCAAAGTTGCAGATTTGACTCCAGCTCAGGACATTTCTTGTGTTATCAACCCCACGTTCGCCCCCTCCGTTTGTCTCCTTCAGCTTTCCTGTCACTGCACTCTCCGACACGTCAAACTTTTCTCTGTCTGCAGCTCTGCAGAGTCAGAGTTACCTCTGCGGTGTCTGATTTTAGCCCTGCCGAGCTAAGTTGGCCTTGCTGCAATTCATCCCCGTGGGTGTTCCCCCTGAATGGAGATAATGAGAGAAGTGCTGGAGTAAGAAGTTTACCTCTAACCTGAGCCCAGTCAGGACTACAGCGGACAGACAGACAGACAGAAAGCGCACTGCAACAAGGATAGTTACATAACAACAAGAGAGGGAAAGAGGGAGGGAGAAAAAGTTTTCCCATGCAGCATCCAAAGCCTTCTGCTCCCCTCTCTTGTCCTTTATCTGTCTCACTCACACATGCAGACTTAAAGCTTATCACTGCAGCACTGCATCATCTGTCCTCAAAGCTGTGCAGTAGAAAGAGAGGAGCTGAACGTGAAAGAGGTGGTAAGGTGTCCAAAAATCACCCCAGTTGCTGTTGCTTGCTTCCAATAGACAACACTATATTTGTAAAACGTTAACATAAATATCATCCCTCTTTTATCTTTACGTAAAGGTTGAAATTGTGTCTTCAGCTTATTAAAAGTGATGCCACTAGTGTTATCTGCATAATGTCCTAAATGAATTTTCATTGTTATAAATTACTGATACCATTTTTAAGATGATACATTTGACACCCAAATCAAATTAAAACTTTTCATGTCTAATTAAGGGGTCTCATAGAGAATACAAATTGTCAGTTTAAATACCAAGGAACTTCTACCCCTGAAGACCCAGACAAAGCAGATCAAAAAATGGGACGGAAGACAAAAGCAGAAGAAATGAGGACAGAGAACAACCCAGAGAGGATCAAGAAGAGGAGAAAAGAGGATCAAGGAGAGGAGAAAGAAAGAAAGAGGAGACACAAACCATGAGGTGAGGACCTGATTAAATTATTGATCTGGCTGGGAAAGGAGAGATGGATGGATAGTGTCATGTTCAGACGAGAAGGGGAGATGGGTGTTGGGGAGCCAAGAAATCGGATGAATGGAGAGTAGAAGGGTAGATAATGAGAGCTACAGGACGATGGGGGTTAAGGGAGTTTCCTTTTGGGCGCAGGGGCGTCTTAAGTTTCACAACAAAGTGAGGAAAGAGAGGAGGAGACCAAGGCAACGCTGAGAACAAACGGCAGAGATCATCGACAGACAGACTGTTGCTATGACCTCTGTCTGTCCTCGCGAAAGCCTGAAATCACATCGTCATACAGGCTTTGTTTCAAATATCCATTACGTGGTGTAACTTTTTGTTTCTTGCATTCCCCTGCAACCTAACTTTATTGTGTTCAGATGTCCTTTTTGTGATTGTATCATGTAGTCCAGCTCCAACGTAGAAGTCTGAGTAATACTGTGCAAAGAGAATTGATGCTTTTTGATGTCATGAGTAGTAGTTTTTTCTGTAGGTATTAGTTACTGAAATAAAAAATAATTTGTTGTTTGCATCTGTGAAAACGTTGCTGCTTAATTCAACAGATACAGTAGGTTATCCAAAGCAGCAGGTGTTGTGGAAACTTACAGCTGACAGAAAGTCTGATCTGTTGAGGCGGCAGCTGCGCTCTGACGCTCCTGATGCCTGACACTGCGTGTGGCTACGTGGCTGTCCCGCAGCTTTCCTCTGAGCCTCGCACCATCAGGTGAGTGACGGAAAAGCCAGCTGAGCCTTTAAATCTGTTCATGCTCACACACTAAACGACAGCAACTGCCAGGCATGTTTGCCGTCTGTCTGCTGCAGTGGAGTGAAGCTGAAACACACGCAGCCCCTGGATATACTGTGCAACAGTGGAGAGTGTAATACCTGGTGAGAACGCCGCCTGTGTCCAGTCTTTGTGCTAAGCTAAGCTAACCGCCTGCTGGCTGTAGCTGCATATCTAATGAAAGTGGTATCAATATTCTCATCTAACTCTTGGCAAGACAGCAAATGAATGTATTTCACAATAGGTTCCAGACAAACTATTGCTTTAAGCTATGTCCTCTTTTTGCATGAGGCAACCAAGTGAACACAATAGCAAGTTTGCAATGTTTGCTGGACTGAATGAACTCTCTGTGACTCACATTTTTGTGAAACTGTAAATGATTCCATAGCAGACATAGTTTATCAAAGTATCATGTGTTTCACGTCATTGTGGGTCCTGTACCACAGTTTAAACAAGACTAGGTCAAAATCTGGTATAGGGCTGGCCCTCTGTGGTCCAGCCAAAAAGCTGCTCCGAGCAATGCCACAATAGACGACATACCCCATGTCACTTGAGGCTTTTACTTGCTATAGAAGCCTGAGAACCATCCAGGTACAGTACATCAAGTACAATAGACGCAAAAAGGAAATACTTCTCACATTGTGTGCAAGGCAATGAAGGTCTATACAGAAAGAACAGATGGTGTTTGCTTCACCATCAAGCTCAAACCAGGTGTTGTGACTGCCACAGGTGAGTTGTCACCTTACAGGAACAGATTTCTAGACCCAAAGAGAAAAAAAATGATTTCCATTTGGGTCAAAGGCTGAAGTACTCCAAGCCTATGAAGAGTCCTCCAGGACAATACGACTATACACTGGTACAAAGCACAGGAATAAAGAGCACTCATGTTACTCTGAAGACTGCAAACCACAGAGGACGGGTGTGGTAACTCAATACTTGTTTTATTGCTTGATCCCTCTGTGTCTGCCTTTGCCTCTCTATCTTTCTCTCCCAAAACTCTCTTTAGTTTTCCATTTATTGATATCTATCACTCTTTCGGTTAACACCACCCCCTTCCCCTCTCCTTCTCTCTTCTGCTTCTTCTGCCCTCCTCCGCCTCTCTTTATACTTCTTTCTGTGTTTACCCAGTTCAGTTTCTCTCTGACGTCAGTAGGGCGAGTGAGTCGATGGGAATGCATTCCCCCTCGTTTCAAATAGGAAAATTACAAGAATAACAGCGCGTGCTTAGGAAAACACAGCATGCATGGCATGTAATGACCCCTGCAAGGTCAAAGTTCAAAGAGATAAAAAATCCTCCCATGTAGGCTTGCGTGCAGTCACATCACAGAGATACACGGACTGTGGCTGCACACAAGAACACTGCCCTTTGGGCTTGGCTTGGCTTTGCCCCGACAACACTTAACCACATCGTGTGCATGCGTGTGTGCTAATTTGGCATTTTTATGGCCGGACGTGACAACAACCTGAACATAAAGGCTAGTTTCAGTAATCACTCTGGCTGCCACTTTCAATCTTTTGCTCTTTTTTCTTCTCTCCTTTCATTTCCTGTCTTTACTCTCTTGTTCCATAACTTTTTTTTTGGCAATTTCTGTCATTTCATCTCTCTCACCTTCTTTCTGTGGTGTGGCAGTTTCTTCATCCCCTCCCTCCTTGTCAGCACTGCAGCGGTATCCCTTCTTCTTCAGGATGTTGCAGATGAGGATACCCAACAGACCCATCACGCAGAAGATGGGCACCAAAGCAAACACGGCGTACTCCGCCGACTTCTCCTCGGCACTGCGTACCACCGTGCCATTGACCGGCCCTCCTGCACCGCTGGATGGACCTTTACCCACTGTGCGGACTGTCCTGACATGCAAAGATGCTGAGAGAAAGGAAGAGAAGAAGAAACAGGGAAAAAGAGAGCAGGATGTAAGAGCAGAAACATGGTTTTATCTCAATAGAGAGCAAATGATGATTGTGAATTGAATGATGGAAGAGCAGCATGTGAAGTTAAACACACACAGACACACTCTGCAGGATCATGCTTACTTTTCACACAGGGACTTTGGGTGGAAACTTCCCCTGTGGCAGTGGAGTGAAACCTGAAAATGGAAAAAGAAAGAAGAGAATAGAGCATAATTAGAGAGATGGACTGAGAGCAAAAAAAAGTGGGGGACTGTTTTACAATGAAAGAATGAATCAGCGGTTTTAGCCTGTGGCATATTTTGCTTGGTGCTTGATGTTGACTGCCCATTGTGGTGAATGACACAGTGCGTGTGCGTGTGTGTGCGCGGGTGTTTTCTTGTTTTCTCGACAGAGAAAATGACAGGACTTAATTTAGAACAAATAAAAGTTTACAAGGTGCATGTTCGAGCAAAGCACTTGAAATGTGAAGCCTACAGCTTCAACCAACTGTGGGTGGATTAACAAGCAGACAGGTAGGCCGACGACAGACAAGCAAACAAAGTGAGAAACAGACGGGCAGTCCTTACTCAGGCAGACAGTCTCCACAGACGGCATCAGAGGTCGCAGTGCCAGGGGTTGCAACCTTACGGCCGAGGATCTTGCAGGAGGCGTGTGGACGGCAAAGTTCAGAGTCGAATGCATCTGAAAAGCTTCCAGTCGGGCACAACTGACACTGCACTTCCTCTGTTGGACTTTGGATCTGCCCACAAGCCTGGCAAGAAAGAAAACATTTCTAAACTCAGAAAAGAGGCTAAAAAAGCACAGAATGAAACATCCTCTGGTGCTGTCAAAGTGTTAGAGTCTAAAACTTGTAATACCTTGTGACGGCTTTTAATTATAAGTCCTGTCAGTGTGTTAGCTGGAATTAAAACAATGATATCTTCTTTATACTTTCACATAGCTTTATGCACTGTTCAACAACGGTAAATACAAATATCTAAGTAATGAATAGTAGTTTTGTTGTATCAGTAACAGCATGTGATCTTCAACAACTTCATAAATACAACCTGCAACAAAAGAGAAACACGACACACCTTGACAAAAACCCCCCTTTGGTTATAAAGCAATGTCATACATGTTTGTCGTCATTAAACACTGATTTATGGAAGCAAATAACTTGATTTATGTTGACTGTGGTGACCCTAAACATAAATTATAAGGTTAGAGAGGAGTTGCATTCAACGTGCGATTCGAAAATAAAGTCTAGATCTCTGGGCAGGGGCTTTATATGTAGCAGGGTGGTGGGAATAAACTTTTTTATCCACACTGAATGCGTATGTATAGCAATTAATTTGGTTACTGTAAATACAAATTCATACAGTGTTCTTTCGACAATAATTTGATGGGATGCCAGGTATTCAACATTTGGCTGTAGCTGATCATGTCACAAGTCATTTGCGCCCTACTGAAACAAGTGCATTTAAAACAGGTAGGGAGGGGAGGAGGATTAAGGGACACGGGGTGAAAGTTTGTGGTGTCTTAGGGGACAAAATGAATTAGAAAGAACCAAAAGCGCTTGATAGCAACAGATATTGTAATAGCAGAGATATAATGACCTAGAAATGTCCCTCAAAGTGGGTTAAGTTGTTATTAATCCTTTTATTTCAGTTTATAGTCTCACCTTGGATGGCTCCTGGCCAGCAGGGCATTGCAGACACACGCACCCTTCCCCCCACCGACACTGCACTGCTGCAGTCCCACCACAGCCAAGCACCTGGAAGACACACACACACACACACACACACACACAAGCTCATGAGTCAGTGGGTTTGCAGTGACTGCACACACTTACTAAATCATGAAACATGCCACCCGGTGTATAAGGGGCCAAATTGAACGTCATATACAACGAGGAGCACACCTTAACACACCATCAAAAGTGCACACATCCGAGTTTTTCGCATAAACACAAACACACACACAAACACACACATGCACATATTTACCGTGAGAAGGACAAGAGCTGAGCAGCAAAGGTGGTTCCTCATCTTCTTCAATGTATTCTTCTATGTACATATGATCTAAAGGAGAGATGAGACAGAAACAGGTCAGAAAAAGGGTTAATCACATTTTAAAACATGATCAGGCTCATATATATATACTGTATATCTATGGGAACTATAACTGTGCCCTTTTTGCAAACTCAATTTATTGACCTTTAAGGGCCAAGAAACAAGTCAGATACAGATTACAACATGTAACAGCATGATATATCACAACATAATCGGTGCCATTACAAGCCAAACCTTTTCATTCTGTCACACAATAGACACACACATACAGCACACGCTCACATGGTGAAAAAACACCTGAGTCATTTTTGCACCTTATCCAGAGCGCAGTGACACGAGTGACAGGGAGGTAAGGAGCAGTTGGAAATGCCCTAAGTAACATTTAACATGAATCAGGTTCTTTTTATGGACAGGAGTGAATGAACCAGGGCTTTTCTGTGGCTATATTTGGGCCGTAGGTGCTCACACACACATTTAAAGCACTTATTCATGCTGCAACATATTCATTTGCCAACACATACTGATTTTCTCAACACTTGACATTAGCTGCTCCTGGGATGAGTATTTCCTGACATTTAGGTGAGTTAGAAAAACAAAGTCTTTATATGGATTATTGTAATCAAAATCAAGTGATATCATGAGGAAAAAATAAGGATGATTGTACTGCTTTATGTTGCAGAACAAGTTTTATTTTTAGGATATTGTAAATAAATGACAAGAAAAACTCTTCTTTGAGTCACGTGTTTAAATCTGTGTGACACAAGCTACTATATTGTGTTACAGCAAAACAATGTGGTCATCTCTAAATTTAGCTAAAGTATGTGCAGTCAGAAAACATTTGACAACAGTTTTTAAAGTATTCCATATACAGTATTTAAAATAGCATCACTCCCTACATTGCACACACACACACACACACACACACACACACACACACACATACATATTCATACACACACAGAACAAGTGGTTGGCAAGGTATTTATTACTGCCCTTTACTGATGCCTCTATAGAACTTCATGGACTTAAGGTCCATTTATAGCATCCTGACACTTGCACTGGCTCACCCTCAGATTTGAGTTTTCCCTTCCCTTCCCTTCATGTTGGACCGACATGATAACCATTGTATTTTGTCACATTAAAAAGGCAGCAGAGCAGAGCAATCAGCAGTGTCAGTGAATAAGACAAATTCCTACAAGCAGGCTTTTATTCTCTAGACCTCCAGATTTGCTTGACTCGCTCCATTGAACATGTGGTGGCAGGTCTAGAATGTGACACATCAATTGCGCCCAAGAATAAATCCAGAATCGTATAAAAAATATCATATTATATGTTATAATAATTTATCAAACTGCTATAACAATCTGATAATTTGCTGCAATCACTACTTCCACTGTGTGCCCTAAAACAAGAAAGTGTGTTGCACGAAATTCGTTGTGCACTCCCATTTCTAGCCACAATTACAGGACTCGGAATTCACACGGGACCAGTATTATCAGGGGGAACCACGGCCTGTCAGCATACAGCAGGGGATTTATGGTGGAGATTTTACTTTCAAAAGTAAAGTTTCACACAACATAAAAAATCTGTCTCTGCACTTGTCACACCAGGTTCTGCATGACTTCAGTCCTTGTGGATATGATAATATCAGACAGCAGAATAAGCAATAATAAGATTGACAGCTCAATGTTAAGAATGCTTTTTCTTTCTTCTCTGTACTTTTGTACCAAGAGGAGAGCAACTGACAGACTGGTTGGCCCCAAATAGGCTTGTAAAAGAGCCACTGACCAAAGCGAAAACATGAGGAGGCATTTGGAATATGTCAAACAAAAAAGAAGAGAGGGGAAAGAACAGGCAGGACAGAAGAAAGGATGAGAAACTGAGGGAATACAATGGAGTATTCAGTCCCAGTAGAAGAAAGTAGTAGAAAGTAGAGGAGAAGAAAGAAAAGATGGAGAAAGACATTATGGCTAAGATAGTGAAAGAAAGAGACAGGACGAGAACATGGGTGAGAGAGGAGAAAGACAGATAAGCATACTTACCCCAGACTTGCTGCTGACTGACACAGTTGCCGTGGCAACTCAGCGAGGATGCTGCGTATGCTGCTAGTGTACAAATGCTGAGTCAGGACCAAACTCAAATATGCTCTAACTTACTTACAGCTGCCTAAAGCAACACCGACACTTAATAAAAGTCGTATTTGGAGCCACTTGGACAAGTAACTTAAAAAAGACTTATTCAGATTTTACAACTAGAGAATTAAGATTGAAAATCTGAAATTGTACAAAGATCTAACTGTGAGAGTTAACACTAAAATGCAACTTCCGAGAAGTGACACAAAACTCAGACAAGTATGTGGAGCTGAGTGGAGAATTCAGTGTACCTGCCTGTGTCTTATACTGTCACTCTGACCACAGACACACCCCTGACGTCCTTAGGACATGCCCCTTCTATCACAGTTAAAACAGAGTGTGTGTGTGTGTGTGTGTGTGTGTGTGTGTGTGTGCGTGTGCGTGAGGGGTGAGGCCACTTTAATGTAGCTCTTCACCTTTGACCACGCAGCAAAACATAATGTTTTAAACATTAGTTAGCAGGCTAATCAACACTTCTCCACTCAAACCCATTCATTCTCTTTCTATGTGTGGTCAGCACACACAGACACACACACAAAGACACACAGCACATACACTTATCCAGGTCCCTGGTGTATATTTGCAGCAAGTGTGTGGTGATGATATGCCTTAACTTGGTCATTATCTGTGCATTAATTTATACTTGTTCATGCATGCACAAGACACACACAAGACACAAACACACATATGTACACACACAAGACACATACACACGTACTGTATGTACACACACATCTGGAACACCATAACATCCAGCCAACACCAAGCTGTGCCTTATACAAACAAGAAAATAAAAAATGTAACGAGTTTATGATTTTGGTTCAGCAAGGCCCTCATGCCAATGACAGGCTGCTGAAGCATAATTTCAGGGGGGAAGAGAAAGATAAAGCGGGGATAGAAAAACCACTAGTTTGAAAAAACAACACAGGGCTGAAGGGCCGATAGAGCTGTAAAGGAAGAGAAGAGAGAGAGGGAGGAATGGAAAGAGGAGAAAGTGGCAGGGAGTGAGATTGCTAAAACTTCTGCCTGATAGCATGATATATTTAGAAGCATTTGTTAAAATGCCATACAGACCAGAGCAAGAGGCTAATTACAAGTCACACGCGCGCACGTACATATACACTTATACACACATGCAAACATGCACCCTCACACAAGCACACACAGCTGAAAAAAAACGATCAATAAAACGACAATGATAGAGAGAGCAAAACAAAAATGGGACCTACAATTAAGTACCTCTTTTTTTGGAACGTGTCAAGTAACAAATTGGACCGGGTTAGAGGGGTTGAGGAATGTTGGTTTTCCACAGAGAACCTCACTTGACCTCCACTGAAACGACTGCACTTAAAAGTCCAGCAGAGCGAGGTGAAACTGATTTATCATGAGATGGATGCACATAATCTGAAATCATCATTATACAGCAGCACAGTGTTTTTAAAAGGTTGGGTTAAGAATCTAACATACAGTGGGTCAGTGTGAGACAAAACAAGACCCCTGATGGAGAGATTTGAAGGACAAGATGGAAATTTATTGGAAAACCAATTCCATGTCAGACCGTCTACACATTTAACCTGTTTGAAAAGGCTTGTGCATTCGAGTATGGTGCACAAAAGCATCTGCTAAAAGTTGTTTTTTTATTATGTACCATTAACGCAAGTCTTTCCTTACTGGATTACATTTTACAACATTAAAACTCCACTTAGTTTGTCAACTATTCCACCTGCTGGCTATCCATAGCTGAAGAGTGTATGCAGCAGCAACACATGCAGCGAAAGTGTGCTTGAAATACAAAATGCATGAGAAAGCATGTCCAAAAAGGATGTTCAAAACGTGCCAGCTCCCTGACCACTGGCCTCAGAAGTCAGCCATTCACAGCCAGGCAATCCAAGCCAGCGCTGTCTGCATGTGATGCATTTGCACTTAAATCCAGTTTGTCTGAGGTTTTTCCCCACAAACCCACAACAAAAGTGACCGCCACACGTGGAACTTCCACTGGACCTACAGGCACATGACCTCCTCTGTGTCCACGCGTGGCCCCGTCCATCTTCAAGCACCCCACCCCTCTCTTCCTTCAGTCTGGCCGTGACAAAGTGCTCCTTGGACCTACAGCAGTGCAGAATTCTCCATTGTCTTTTAAAGGAATAGCTCCACATTTTGGGAAATACACTTTTTAGTTAGATGCGAAGATTGACACCAGTCTCATGTCTAAATATGAAACTATGAAACTTAGCTTAGCTTAGCATAAAGACTGGAAAAGGGGGAAACAGCTAGATTCAATAAATAGTCCCGCACGTAATGCTTCATGGAATCACCAAAACCTTCAGCTTTTAAACAAGATGTAATGAGTTAATTAATGAGCTTTAGAGGTGCTGGTAGGCAGATTTTATTACCTTTGGACAGAGCCAGGCTAGCTGTTTCCCCCTGTTTTCAGTCTTTATGCTAAGCTAAGCTAACCGGCTGCTGGCTGTAACTGCATATTTAACACACAGACATGAGAGTGGTGTCAACCTTTTCATTTGATTCTCAGCAAGAAAGTGAGTAAGTGTGTCTCCAAAATGTCAAACTACTGCTTTAAGAAATCTTTGACTCCTTATTCATTCACCTTTAATCCCTCCATTATACAACTCTTAGTTTTTTGACTCCAAACTTGGTGTCAAAGTAAATTTTCCAGATACAAGACCTTCGATGCTGACCTGCAACAGCAAGTCCTCTTTCTAACCTCATGGCAAAATCACAAAACTAAACCTGAATCAGTTGCGTAAACTTCCTGATTAAATCGTTCCTCTGAACACTAATCTTTATCTTGTCCTGAGTGATGTTGAGTAATGTTTTAAGTTATCATGTCTGCGGCTTGGATGTTCCAACACAAATGCACTACACAATGAGATTTTCCTTTCCCTGTCAAGAAAATTGGAGTTCTTTGTCTGCTTGCTGTAACTTTTGTGTCTCACATCCTTGAACTCTCATACTTTTCTCCCACATGCTCTTTCCACCCTCGCTAGACATGCGTCCTCAGCTATTGAGCTGTCAATCCCGTAATTGCCCTTTTTATTGTTTGCATGTTTCCTTTTTCATAAACCTGGCTTGCTTGACGCCTGTGTCGGGCCATGTGCTTTGGTTTGGAGGCTGCAGTGAGATGGATGTGTGGGTAGAAGGAGTAGAGAGAGAAAGAGAGACAAACAGAGGAAAAAAGAGGGAGAGAAGAAGAGGATAGGAGAGTAGGATATAACAGGAAATTAACACCTCTCAGAATATCCCAGCGTACACAACAAAGACGCCAAAAGACACCAACACCCACCGTGCCTTCGTCATTTTATGTGAATGGACGAAAACAGCAAAACAGGATAAAGATTCCAAAACACCTCAAAGGAAAGGGAGAAGAGCGTGATGACTTCTCCCAAACTGTAAAACAGTAATTACCCTGAAACCCTCGGTGCTGTTGTTTGACACATTCAAATAACAAGTCACGCCAGCATCAGATGACCAGTCACATTTTCTGTTTTGTTCAGGGGGACCTAAAAATAGCAATAATAAAGAAGCAATTGCAAAGTCATGACAAAAACACGGACATTATTCCATTTTGTGGTGGTTTTGGGGCGAGGACCGAAGTCGCAGTTAATGTGTTTGAGAGCTTTTTCTGGCTCCTTGATGTCATGCAGCAGCTGAGCTGAGAAATCCTTCTGGATGAAGCTGTGAAGGAAGGAAGGAACCACAAAAGAGGAAACACAAGAATGAGAGGGACTCCTCGCCTTTCAGCATGAGGTGACCGAGCAGCAGGAGACATCAGGGGTAGAGCGAGCTCAAGCTGCCACGTTATATTGGCTTCCAAAACAATGAGCCGTATTTGTCAAGTACACGGAAGTCTGGTTTAGACATGAGATGATCTTATTTTAGTGTCAAGTCAACAGGCACAAAAATACATTTCAGTCATGCTTGCCTCTGTAAACACATTCTGATCATAACACAGCGAACGATGAGCCACCTGCTGAGTCAACGGCTTTATCGATTGGTTGTGACTTGAGACAGGATTCTCACTTTAACTCCTGTAACTGAGATTTCTGGTTTGCTTTCTGTCTAAGGCGCAGAACAAGATGCAAGATGCTTTCATAATAGCATAGCTAAAATGCTAGCAAGGGTACCTGGCCTAGTAAACATTCAAACTATTTGGCTTAGTCAATCAAGCCACTTAAAGTGGCTACAAAAATGCACGGAAAGTTGCACAAAACTGAGTGTTAACTCTACCCAGTCCTCCAGCACCTCGAATAAGCCTGTTCCAGGTAAGCAGTGGTCTCTTTGCAGCAGACTTTTTAAAAAATAATATTCCATGGTATTTTGTCAATATACAACATTTGACAGTAAACAGCAAGAGGGAACTTGGGAGAAAAAAGGGGGGAAAGATGCAACAAAGGCCTCCGACTGCAACCAAAAACATTGCTGTTACATTCAAGGATTCAAAGTATTTATTGTCTCGCGCATTAAAATTTACACAAGGAAAAACCTCCTTAAACTAACAGTTTAATGCACATGACAGTAAATTCCATGCATATTAGACTGCTCAGCCGCTAGGAAGCCCAACACCAGACTAAATTGATGAAACCTATAAAAACAGTGTTTTCCAACTGGTGGGTTACAGTCAAAACTTTTAATTTTATTTAATTTTCAACTCTCTCGGCCGAGCGAGTAGCGGATGTATGCTAGTAGCATACACAAAACAACATGACGAAATGTATATATGATGCAAAATATGAAATTTGGTTTTTCTTACTTTTAATGAGACGGCCTGGCTTAAAATAGTTTTTCTTCACTTTATTCTTTTCAGCATGTTCTTGTTATTATTAGCCCTCATAGCATACCATGCTGTAAAATAACAGTGTTCTACTACTCTAAATAACCCTGAATTAGTTGTAATTGCAGTTGCAAAGTTTCTTGTTACTGTCCTGCACTTCATTTCAGTGGGTTTTCAGGCACAATACCACTTTATTTTGTGAAGAAAAAATACCAGAATGGGTGTTTAGTTGGCGTGTGTGTGGACTGTGACTTAATGACTACAAAGAAATGTGAAGCCTGATATTAGACCAGTTGTGAGCGACTCTTCTAAAGAACAGGGAAGCTCAGTCAGCCAACTCAGATGTATTATGTGCACACAGCATATGAACAGAGTGGATATTTGGCATCTAGGCTCTGACCTTGCCTGTCTCTGCAAGGTTACACTGAGCTCAACACTATAATAAATGAATCTGGCATCTGAGGCTATAGGTGGATGCTGGGGTGGGAGGGGTGCTTATAAAATGTTATGTTTAGCAGCAGTGCAGTATTTGCAAACTTGACAGTGAAGCAGCAACGCAAGCATTATGCAGCGCATGGATAGCTTCAGCGTGCAGCCATGTTGCAAAAGGTCTGCTGCAAAGTGAACACTTGGACCAGCTCATCAAAGCACATGACCTTAACCGTTCCATGACCCTCGATCAAACGGTTTTACTCGCCTAACCTTAACCAAAGTGCATTTGAGGAAGTAGTCCGCCACGTGGTTCAATGCGTTTTTTTGAGGGGTCATTGAAAGTGTTTTACTGAACTAGCTTTTCAGGCTTTGCTCCATCAATGGCATAAGTACCAGTGCGACTAAAACTTTATCAAAAGTTTTTTACTTCCTCGTCACACAGAACACACAGAACTAAACACCGTTGACTCGCCGTGTCCTGGAAACATTTGACTGGTTTGAATAATGATCCACAGAATCATCACATTTTTCTAACCAACTACTTAGTTTAAGTATCTTCAGATATCTATAATTTGCCCTGTAAGTGGAGTGATGCATCGCCGGAGAAGGACAGATAAGTGCAAAGGATTATTTTCTCCCCTACAGGTTGAGAAATCCTCCTGTTTTAGGCATTGTCTTAGTCATAAAAGCCTCTAAATATCCATTAGATTATCTCAGAAATGCACTGTCACTGAGCTTGGAACAGGGTTGTCTTTCTTAGTTCCTGAAGAGTTTTAACATCACAGCAAAGACATTTTGGAGATACATGATTTTCACGTGGCAGTGACATTATATACAGATGGAGGACAAATTAAAGGAACATGAAGTGTCTTAGTATGGAGTCAGGCCACCACGAGCCTCCAGAACAGCTTCAGTGCTCCTTGCCAAGTCTGTGGAACTCTATTGAAGGGATGGACACCATTCCTCCACAAGATATTCCCTCATTTATATATACGACCTTTATTTAAATCAGGTAATCTCACTGATATCAAGATCTCTTTTGCAAGAGAGACCTGAGTACAGCAGATAAAAAGAAAAACAAACATAGCCAGACATAACAAAAGGAAATACAGCACCAGAGACAGTCACAGAAATCACTAAGTAGATCTGAAGATAAAAGTTTATATTATATCATTTAGCCTTATGGTGATAGTGGTGGAGAGCATTGTCTTACACGTTGATCCAGCATCTTCCATAGGTGTGAAACTGGGTTGAGATCTGACTGTAAAGGCCATAGCATTTCATTCACGTCATTTTCATCCTCACCAAACCATTCAGTGAGCCTTGGTGCATGGAAACATCTGCATTTGATATGTTTCTCCACTCTTTTATTCAGGTTTTTCCTTTAATTTGTCCCCCGTCTGTAGATTTTATATGATTTTGTCCACAATGTTGAGATTTATCCTTTCTTCAACCTTGATCCAGGTCAACGCTCATGTTGCTGCATCCTGGTGCAGTTTGATAAAAGACTAAAGGACACTGAATGCTCCCTTGGTGAAACCCTTTGTTTCAAAAAGACGTGGATTTCCCTCTCCGTCATTAGTCACAAAGGCCTGACAAGAGAAGTCAACCACCAAGTTCCCATGCTGATAATGGCTACCTATTAAGACCACTAGGTCACATAGCGTGTCCAGCCTTGGGGAACACCTTGTTTGTGATGCATGTGAAAATTATCTTACGGCCCACGGAGTGAAATACAATAGAAAAGAACTGAGCCGGCAAAAAAAAGGTTTAAGGTAATTACACTCCATTATCCATCAGACATTTCGTCGACCAAGAGATAATGTGCATGTGTATGGCAACGACGTGATTGGGACAACCATACCCTCTGTTTGACTTAATGGAGGTGCCCATTATCGGCAAATGAAAGGCTGATTTACGCCAACACTTTCTACGTTAGCGCTAAGGCAATGTCTCATTGTGGGGAGCGTGTCTGAGAGCTGGGCAGGTATCGACTCTCCGCACTCGTCTGCGGATGCCTCTCTCTCACTGTCTCTTTGTGTCTGTCATTCCTCCTCTCCATCCTCGGGTTGACGCTATGTCAGTCGTCATGTTTTCCAGTGGAACTGTACACCAGCAGAAAGTTAACGGGCCTCTCTTGTGTCTCTGCCGCTCACATTGTCTGTCAGACATCACCGAGTTGGAACGAGAGAGGTTGAATTGGCCAGAGAGACGTTGAGAGGAAGAGCAGACGAAGAGGGACAGACGGAGTGAGGTGTTCAGCTTGTTTACAGCTCTGTGATACCGCCACTGCAGCAACCGGAGATCCCACAATACAGCAGGGTGACAGTGCGCCGTCCTCATTTCCTGCAGCCACCATGAACACATATGCATACAAAGGAAACTCTGGTGATGCAACAGAAATGTTTCCTTTTGTTCATTAGAAACAGATGCCACATCTTGTGGTAAGTCATAAATTCACAAACGCTTTAGGCTGACTAAAATTGCTTTCCAGCCACTATGTCCATCCTTCTATCCTCCTCTGAAGTCAAATTACATAAGTGGGAGACTGACTGACCATCAATGGTGTATCTTTAGATGTAATTTAGTCCTGTTTTGCAAAGATTTTTTTGAAGTGACATCGAAACTTTTAAAGTTTTTAAGACCATTTTGTTTTTCATTCATTTAGATTTTAATGTCTGCCTCATTACAAATAAGCCTAAATGTTTTTCACAAGGAGACGAGACACTTTGCTATTATTTTAATCCACCAGAATCCAACCACAAACCAGTTCTGGCTCCAAAACAACCCTTAAACAATCTTAAGTCTGCTGGATTTTTTCTTTATTTTCAAGGTTTTAGGCGACAAAAGCAGAGCATGGCACAATCCGAGTTGCGAAAATGTGTGGGAGAGTAGGTGTTTTTGAGAGTCTGGTATTTTCCCTTACATCACCAGCATCATTAACAGTGGATGTAAATCAACTCCTTATGTCCCAACACCTTCAATTATAATTCACAACCCATACACACATACCGGCTCTATTTAAGTCCGCACACACGCACACTATAATAGAACGATTCCCATTTTCACACACACAAACACGTGTGTGCTGTGTAAAAACAGCACTTCCAACATGTCATCTCTATTTGTCGAACAAATTCAGAGGATTTAGTTAATTACTGTTTTAGTCAGTGGAAAAATCTACTCTCTAGTATTTAAGAAGCTGAGCTCAGGTAGAGAAAACATGATTTTCGTCACTCGTCTGTTCAGATTTCATGTATTCACACAACTGCTCTCAATTTTTTAATGAAATGCCGAGGACTGAAAAGAGCTGTTTGACGTGAGGCTAAATTGTAGATGTCCTACTCAAGTCCTCTAATTGTCTCCTGCTCTCAGGGAAAGCTGATGATAAGAAATTCAGCTTTGCAGAGAGATGTAAACCTTGGTGTCTTCAAGGAAAAGTTGGACATTTTGAGATATAAGCTCATTCGCTTTCTTGCTGCAAAGGTAGAAGAGAAAATAGTAGCCGGTCAGCTTTGCCTAGCATAAAGACTCGAAGCAGGAGGAAACAGGTAGTTTAGCTCCGTACAAAGGAAACAAAATCCTCACTAATTACCGTGTTACATCTTTGTTTAGTCCATAAAAAGCTAACCAAACCATCATCACCGTGAGATTTCCAGGCAACTAGCAGGGACTCCAAGAAGTCAGTGCACTCAAAGAAATAGTCCCTCCGTAAATGGCCAATTCTCATTTTTACATATTGTTTTTTGTAAAAAATTAGATACAATGTGTTAATTAGTGAGGTTTAGAAGTGCTGCTAGGTAGATTTTGTGACTTTCTGACAGAGCCAGGCTAGCTGTTTCCCCATCTCCTGGCCCTAGCTTCGTATTGAACAGGCAGACATGAGAGTGGTGTTGATCTAAGAAAGCAAATAAGAGTATTTACTGAAGTCTCAAACTATTACTTTAATGGACGGCTGGGTCAGTGAGTCCAAAGAGAGACGTTCCCTCTGTGGAGAAGTGGAGGCCAGAGTGAGTGAACACTGGGAATCTTAACCAGACCTCTGGGAATGTTAAACATCTTAAACAACTCCATATGTGTACTGAGTGTACTGTGATAATTTGTGCATATGTGAAAGCAGTTCCTCATAACTAAGGGCGAAAAAAAGATTTAAATAATATCAGCAGATAAGCAAGAAACCATGTTTTTGCAACCCTGCAGTTTGCCCCCAACATGCAAACCCAACCACAGACACGCAGACTCACATCCACATATATTTATGGATCTAAATATGCTGTGTTTTGAGTTGTATTCAATAGCTCTATAAAAGTGCTGCTGCAGACGAGAGGTTCAATTTCCTGCTTTGTTGGCTACATCGTCATTACTCAGCGGTTGTTTTGAAACAGAGCATGTCTGTAGCACTCCTCACATGAGGGATTGTGTGGATCCTCTCCAAAAAACATGACACACACACACACACACACACACACACACACACACACACTTGTGCCTCGTCACAAAGAGATCGACCCGGACATGTTGGTGTGTGATTTGCTCTGGCAACTAAAAGCCAGCGATCGGTTACTGGCGAGTTCAGCTAGCAGATTGTGGTTGCCTCGCAGATTTGTCTGTCCTCCCCCGGTGTTGGCCCGCGGCGCAGAAAACGCCTGTAGTCTCTTTTCCCTATTTTTCTTAAAGCTTATTTTTGAGACCGTGTCATTAAACAGTACACAGTAGGGAGTGACAGGGCAGACGGAAGAGACAGAGAAGGTAAAGGTCACGAACTCTGGCCAAGCAGGGCGAAATTACCAGGACCAGGTCGCATGAAATGTGACTGAGTGACCATTCAAGGTGCAAACCGCAGCACAAATACAGTATGTCAGTGTAATGTAGGAGCAGTGGTGGAAGAATTCATTTTCTTAGGTAAAAGTTGCAATACCACTCTAAACCACTATAAAAGTACTCCATTAGAAGTAAGTAAGCATTAAAAAATCAAGTAAAACTACATACAATGCATCATATTCTATTAACTGATCATATGTTTATTTGTAAAATATTAATCTGAAAAGTGAAAAGCTGTTAAATGCATCCAATGGAGTAAAAGGTACAATATGTTCCTCAACTATTTTGATAATGGAGAAATCGTTTCGGTCATTTTTTTTGTTTGTGTATATGTTTCTCGTATCTGACAGTAAATCGAGTATCTTTAGGTATTGGACTGTTGGTCGGACAAAACATGTAAATCGAAGGCATCGCTGTCAGCTTTAAGCATTTTAGCATTTTTTCCATCATTTATTAACATTTAATGGACAAAATCGTCACATAATTGACAGGTCAATCGATAATGATGCATCCCTACGCGAAAATAAAGTACAAGTACCTCAAAACCGTATTTGAGTAAATGTACTTTCCACCACTGTGCATGAAGAATATTGTTTTTATGTTATTATCCTCCATTGTTTAAAAATGTAATCAGGCAAGGAGTAGTTAATCACATATGTGCGTAGTTTTTATTTTCAAGGCTTTTTTTTTTCTAGCAAAACACAATTCACGGGAAAATAATAGCTAGGGATAAAATATGACACCACCACGTGTGTGACCTTTGTTAACTTCAGTTTCAAAAGAGGTGAAACATCCGGGAAGTGACTCTTTACCACGTCCTGACTTTCAAAAGAATGAACTCAAACGGAAACCCTCTGCAGCATGACTTGCAGTTTACTGTAAAATCATGACAATGCCGCAGATGAGCAGATAAATACCAAAAACAGAGACATGGTGATGAGGAAAATCTGCTCCTCAGAGTAGAGAATGTATGGTGTAACTTTTGGATACGGCTGTTTATCAAATCCTGCTTTCCCATTAAAAGATAACTTAAGCTTGGTATGTACATGTATACTCCAAGTGTAAGTGTCAGTAGACGTTTGCATGCTCGTGCCAACGCCTGTCCAGGTCCTTGTGTCCAGGTCCCCCTGTAATTATCCGATCCTCCACCAATCTGCGTGTGCGGAGCGCTGAGCCAGCTTGGATCAGGATCTGCGGCCAGTGCAGTGGGAATTTCTTTGGCACAGAGTTTCCTGGCTGACATTGGGGAGGCAGGCGGGCCACTGAGGCACGGGGGCGGAAGGCCGTCTGGAGGCATTCCCAACCGCTCTGGTTGAACGGATGGACAGACAGATGACAGGATTGATGGCCTAATTAAAGCCTAGCCGTGTCTTTGACTTCCACATATGCTCAAACAGAGTCGCATCTGTCTGTTAAGTTACACTGATAATCCCTACGTGGGTTAACGACATAAGTTTGTTATCAGCTCCAAGCTGCAGCATACGCGCTGCGATCTTCCTGTCACCATCCCTTATGCCTCTCTCTTACTGCCTGCGTCCGTCTTCTTCATCTCCTCTTCTCTTTTCTCTCCCCTTCCTCATCCTGTCATCTCCGCTTCTTCCCAAAACGATGAATACGTCCAGTGTACAGTAAATGTTGGGTGGGGTAGAACATAAAATGGGGGTTAAATTTGGCTCAGGAGAAATCCACGGCTACACACTGTGGTATAATTACAGATGTCAGCCCTGGTGCAGTAACTGTAACATCAGTTGACCACACGATATGATGGGTAAGATGTGACATTCTGCCAAAAAGACACACATCTACAGTAGCCTACACACTTCTACAGCACACTAGACCTCATACACATGATCATTCAACTGTGTGTCTCCATGCAAAAACATTTTACAATAAATTAAAAAGTTATATCTTCTTCCACTACTATCATATGCTGCTATCAAAGGAGGAACAGAAGTGTTAAGAGAGACACACAGATTTGCTTAAAAGCATTTTGTAGCAGCTTTAATTTTAAGGTGGGCCTCAAATGCCACACACACACAAACTCTCAAGTGTACAATAGTCTATATAATGTAATCTATAATCTATTGAACTTGTAGAGAGGCTTCTAACACGTTTTATTCCTCTCACAAATTTGTGGAATCATGCAAAGTGACCTATGTAGTTATTTTCAAGTAAGACCAATATACTTTTGTGACTATAATGATACCCCTGTGCTGTTTTAGTGTTGTCTGAAGAAAATAAACTATAATCTTCAAAAATTTTCTGGCCGAAAGCTGGCCCAACAGATGGCAGCCATGCTAAAGCAGGAGGGTTCACTTGCAGTTTTTAAGTGAGGATGTGAACTGGGAAAGACTTTTGGATCCTCTCTGCTTCCCTCCAAGTCCATTTTTGCAATATAGTGTGATAAAAATGTGCTTTGGATAAACCGGGAGAAGCCCTGGGATAGATAGATGTTAACATGTCCCCACCCTCAGCAGTCACACTGTGGATATACAGACACACATGCTCTATTTCCCACAAGACGGTGTGAAAGTACTTGACAGGAAACAGGAAGCTTGTCTTCTCGTAAAACAGGCGATATCAAATATTTAAAATGCTTCATGAGCCGCACATTGAATTCTCTCTTCACCAGTGCAGACACGAGATGGTACTGATGAATAAACTTTGTAAATCCTTCCTTAAACTGCCTGCATCGTAATAATATTAGGGACGAGCCAGTGAAGCTGTACATGGCCCCCTTCTGGTGGAAGTGTGTGTGTGTGTGCGTATAGTTGTGTGTGAGAGAAAGCCTCTTATTGATACAAGCATGCAGGAATTTGGCCGTGGACAAAAGAAGCCCTCAGCCAAAAATGACAGTCTCATCTTGGCTCTTGTGTGAGTGTGAGTGTGTGTGTGTGTGTGTGTATAGGGCATTTGCCCTCATTGCTCAGTGCGGTGGGCTCCTTACGCAGCAGTATCGCCTGCCAAAACCACGGCAGCATGGTGTGGTGTGATGGCGATAAGACACAACTTCAAATGAGCAAACAGAGAGTGTAACAGAGAAAAATGTGTGAGAGCCACATGTTAATATTGATACTATTAACCCATGCATTGACATTTTTATACTTTCTTCTTTCTGTTAATCTCTATGCAACATGGTTTGGCAGCAGGTATGATTTATGTTTATATAAGTTGGCTTGAACTGAGCTGATCGGCTGGCCTTGTTGTGTCTCATCCATATCATAAAAGATTATACATATATATATATACACAACATGGAAATAAAGCAGAGGACTTAGATGTTTCCACTTCATGAAAAAGAGAGGAGGATCATACTACCAGTGAGGTCATCACGTACCCATGACAGTGCGTCAAGCATGCGCTCACTCTGTCATTAGACAGCACGACGCTCTGTGGTTCTCATATTATAAACCTCTTGAATTGACCGGATTACAGTTACTCAGTTGCCAATAGAAGAATAATCAGAATAATCCATTAAATTACCAAAAAAATGGGACTTGTAAACTATCCGTGAATGCTGTCGTAAACTTTTAGTCACTGTATCACAGCAAAACCCCAAAGTCTCTACTTGGAAAGCTCCAGCAAATGAATAAAATAAACAGTCGCAGAACTTAAACAACTTATTCCATTTGTTCATTTAAAATCTTTGCTGTCTCGAGCCATGAACCCCGTTAAACCAAACAGCAGGGACTTTTTTTCTTCCAAAAGTATATATGTATCAATATGTGCCATATGATGCCCCATAGGCGAGATAAACTCACTTGAACATGTGGATATGTCACATTACCGCCGTGCGTAAAAGCGGTGATGACGGTCGGACCGGCTTTGTGGCGAGAAAAACCCCACGCGAGCCGACAGAGACTAAACTACCGGCTTCAGCAGCCATTCAGCCATTCAGTTACTACAAGGTAAGAACAAAAGTTCTCGGACTTACCGGTTTGGTGAATAAATGGAGTTGAAATCAGTGTTCAGAGACGAGCATCATCAGCTGTAGTGGACTTGGAGGTGGAATAAAAAAAAAACGCTTGAGAAGGGATGAAAACCACAAAGCCGGTAAACGAGGTTCCCCCTCTCTCTGGCTCCTCTCTCTGTGTGTGAAAAAAAGACATAAACACTGAGCTGGCTCAGTGAGCTCACAGTGCGTCACCGCTGCAAGCTGAAACTCCCGTCACTGTGTGTGTGTGTGTGTGTGTGTGTGCGTGTGCATAAACCCCCTCTGTCGGTCGGTGTCTTTCCCCAGCAGGGGCTGCGGCTCACAACCTGGTGGTTGAAGCTCGTCATGGTTACAGGTCTCCTCATATGGAGCCCCAAGTGTTCAAAATCAAATAATCTAAAAGAAAATAAATGATAAGAAGACCTTATAAAATAATCATATGATTAAATAGAGACAAAATATTTAAATATAACCATGAAATTTCAAATGATCTAATTAGATTTTAAAACTCAGCTCAATATTTCATCCTACTTCTTTCATTGCTGGTCTTTTTTTTTTTAATCTCATTCCAGCAGCTTTTATTTCAAAATGTCTCTTTTCCAAAGAATGTTTTTACAGTTTTTACAACACCATTTCCTAATGCCATTTGTAATGTTTGTCATTCAAGAGAAACAGGGCAGAGGAGCCAGTTATGCAGTTAATTTGGTCTGAATGAGCTGACAGCCAGTCACACATCCGAAAAACACAAATGTTTAACAAAACTTAGCTCTGTTCTGAAGGTATTTCCATGACAAGAGTATATTGTTGTACACTGAAACTGTGTATAATATTTACTGGTTTTAGTCCTGTGGATAGTTAATATTGTCTGTTGACCTATACACATCATCTCTAATGTGCATTTTAATTGTTGAACTTTACCTGTACAATATGTCCCCACGCTCCCATACCAGGTTTCGCCCGTTGAATCCGTGGAGTCATTCCAAGCCTTCAGGTATTTGGTTGCAAAGAATGCAATATGAGGAAACATATTTCATTAGGTTACAAGAAATTAAACACCCTATATCATATCAATATATTTAATTTTAATTACATTGTTTTTGATGTTGTCTCCTTGATGTTCTCTAAATAAATGCAGTTCAACTAAAAGTTATATTAAAGTAGTTAAATTGAGTGAGTGTGTCTGTCTGAGAGCAGAGTGAAAGTACTGCAGTTGCAGCTTCTTTAATGCAGATAACATGTGTGAACTGTCACTACGCAGTTTTTAGACAGTTTTGACACTTACAGTACTATGCGAGATAAAAAAAATGACAGCTTTTCCAAATACACACACATTATATTGTAAATCTGATACCAGTGAATGAAGGAAATTTCCACTGGCCCACGTTCTTCCGCTGGGATGAACCAGTGAGTCAGTGTGATTTATGTCAGTCATAGATGAATCTCTGTGCTGCCGTCTTTACTGCCTCTTTCATTCATCACACAGATCTTCACTGTTTAATGCATCATTTGAATACTGTGTGTGGATGTAAGTGGGTCGTAACTCGTGTGTGTGTGGCAACTTTTGTATTTGTTTGTCTCCTGAATGACCTGCATTCATACAGTTTTCCTCTATATACTGCGGGGCTATCATATCACAATACACTGCATTGTGGGTCAGTGGGTTAAAGTCAGATGAACAGTGGAGTGACACTGAAGCGTGCTGGTAAAAACCACAGTGGTGACTTTGTCTTACGGTCAGTGCCGAAGTCTGCAGGAGGCGAGGAGGGCATCACAAGACGAGGGTCGAATTTATTACTATTTATTTACTTTCTATTTATTTATTGTTACCGTAAAGGACAGAGGAAGGAATCATCGGGGTCAGAGATGAACAGGCAACAAATTGATTCAAGCTATAAATCTTTGGACGTCTTACTTGCTTGTAAAAAAAGAGGAAAACAATGTATCTAATGAAACAAAGAAAAAAGTTTTTTTTTCAATGGCCTGCAAAACAATTAATGACAAACCTTTTNNCTTTTTTTTTTTTTAGGATGTATTTTGAAATTCATCTTTGGTCCAAGGTTTTTTCCACTTGACATTAAGGATTGTGTAAATGACTGTGACTAAATGAAGTTGTGTCTCATTTTGAGTTCTTGCAACACTAACACCAGTTTAAAGTGTTGGCAAAAGTAGGGCTGCAACAAATAATTATTTCCATTATCGATTAAACAGCTATTCAAAAAATAGTGAAAAATACGCATCAAAATTTCCCAGAGCCCGAGGTGACGTCTTCAATTTGCTTGTTTAGTCCGACCAATAGTCCAAAACCCAAAAGGTTTTCAGTTTGCAATCTTTTAACACAAAGCAGCATCTGAGAAGCTGGATAAAGCACATTTTTGACATTTTTACATTAAAAAAACATCATAATTAATTAAACAATGAATCATCTAAACTGTTGATTAATTTTCTGTCGACTGATTAACGTGTTCTTGGGTATCCCGGTTATGTTTTGTGGATGTAAACATCACAGCCTGAGTTTCAGAAACCCAGATATACTTCCTGGATACTGTGGCATGTGAACACCTCATCCAGGTTTCTGATCATGTGTTCAGGTTCATGTTCAAAACCAGGATAAGACTCAAAACCGGGACACTAATGTGCATGTAAACTTATTTTGATGTATGTTGTAAACTGTAAGAGACCCACACCTCACCTGCTGAAGAAAGAACAGGAACAAACTGGCACCAGTGAACTGATTTAATTACAAAGAGGAACCCACAGTGACAAAAACAAGAACAGCTACATACAGGAAGTCACTCTGATAGACCGTAACCATGACAACCGCAAGATAAACAGAGTTATGACCAGGTGGCAGCGCAAAACCTGCCACGTTGTTTTCCTTTCCTGTAGATGTCAAGGCAAGCTGGAGCTAACACGGCTACCAGTGAAAACATCAATGCCAAAACTTTACCTGTCAGTCGCCCTGGTAACAACAGAGGCCATCTTGTCTTCTTTTGGAAATGACAGTTATAATTTAAACGTCACTGACAGCGCATGCCAGAGAGGAAGGGAAAAAAAAATACAAACAAAAACAAACCTTACACAAATATATAAAAATATGCCATTAGATTCATATCAACAATTGAGGACCGTGGGTGCACTATTTACAGAAAAAAAGGCAATATATACCAATATTTACAACAATAAAGACTTCTTTCACATACGGGCATGAGGAGGTTACTTACAAGTTGCTGAGAGTTACAGTGATGATAGGATGAGTGTGACGTGATGGTGAAAAATTAAGTGTAAATCTTAACTGGCACACAGCATTGCTTCATTCTCTCAACGCTGGCCAAATAAGCATCGAGTTTTACTTCATATCTAAGGTGTGTTTGCGTGTGTGTGCATGCTTGTGTGTCTGTAAAATGAAGAAAGTCAATACGTTGGGTTCAAAACCTAAAACACAACTGCTGATAATATGATTATTCAGTCATTTATACTTATGTGACTACCAAGAAAACGGAAAAGTCGATTCTTAAGGCAAATATTTTTCATATTTTAAAGAAAATGTACTTTCTGAATCAGCTAAATTGACCCCAGCTGTGGTGGCAGTTTCAGAAAATCATGAATAGAGCCATCAAACAAAACTGTAGACCTGTTTTGATCCCAGGACATTAAGTAATTATGCTTTACCCAGAAACCCCAGAGCTTAATCACACTAAAAAGTCAGTGAACTGCTGACCCACCATCGAACTCACAGTTTTAGAAAAGCTGCTCCAAAAGCACTGGTACCAGCAGAGACAGATGTTCCTCTAAACACCCCCAATTTCTTCACAGAGAATAGGCTACACTAACTCCACTCTGCAGGGAGCTCTCCATTGCTCCACAGCCAGCATAGATATACAGCATTTATCTTCATGGGTAACTTGGCAGCTCTTGGCACTGAGAACACAAATATCAATTTTGTTGTGAATCAAACAGAACATAAAAAACACTTACACCTGCTACCTTAACGTTAGAGGACATTAAAGGTATAATTGAAAATTTTGGGAAATAATTGTATTCACTTTTACTGGGATGAGAAGATTAACACCACGCTCATGTCTGTTTGTTAAATATGAAGCAAACAGCCAGCAGTTAGCTTAGCTTAGCACAAAGACTGGAAACAGGTGGAAACAGCTAGCAAGGTAACTCACTAATTACCTCATTATTTAAAACAAACCAAACCAAAGTGTAAAAATGACATGTTGTAGTTTTCTGGGGGTTATGTGCTGTAACTTACTTAGCAAAGCGCAGTGACTTCTTCTCACGCTTTAGAGCATTTAGGCAGAATTATTTTTGTACCTTTGCACGAAGCCAGCTAGCCGTTTCCCCCTGTTTCCAGTCTTTATGCTACGCTAAGCTAGCTGGCTGTAGTTTAATATTCACCGTACAGACATGAGAGTGCTGTCAATCTTCTCACTTAACTCTCCACAAGAAACTGAATGAGCGTATTTCCCAACATGTCGAACTATTCCTGTAACATTTGTTAAAATCCTCAAACTTTACTCGTGTTCTTCACAAGCTACCACGAGCTAAACTGGAATTTTGCCTCAATTGTGGGCAGAAAAATCACAAACAAGCTCCTTTTTCTACTTTTCAACTGAATAACAGAGCACTTGTGGAGGATGCGCACACACACACACACACACACACACAGGCCTTTACACTTACAGAGGTAACAAGCTCACTAGCTGGTTAGCAGCTATCACAACAACCGACCAATCCTCTTAACTGTTAGCCGCTCTCACAGTGGGAGAGTTAACCTGATGTGAACGCGTTTGGGAAGTGGGAAATCTGAGGTGAAGTGCCCAGATGGTTGGCGAAGTGCGATGAGGTTTCCTAGGCTTGGAGGGATCAAAGACAATCACCGCTTAACCCCAAAGCCTGAGGCCAACATGTGAGTGTATGTGTGTGCAAGGACAAGTCAGAGTCACCCTTTACTTCCCCCAGACATCTGCTGTTGGACGAGGGAGAGCTGACTTTTCACTGTGTGTGTGTGCGTGTTAAATGGCTTAACTTTTAGCCTTCTGAAGGCACGTGCAGGTTCTCAGCATTTGTCCTTCTGACCTACTCTGTATCTCGTGCACTCTCGTCTCACAAACAAACCACATGCATCTTGTTCTCCAACAACCAATGCTGAAATCAGTGTTTGTGGGGGCTTGTGCATCAGAGGGGTGTAACAATACTTCTTAGAGCTATATTTCCTGTCACAGTACGCACAGTGGAGCTGAAAAATTATTGAAATATTAAGCAAACGTTTAGGGTGACTGTGCTCAGATACAACGTGAAGTGAATTTTGGGATCAATTTGCACTCTTTTGACCACAAACGTCCAATAGATGAGTAGATTACCTGTCTGGATCTGTTTCTCTACATTTATGAAGTCATACAACTCCAAAACATGAACCCTGCATTGTGTATCATGCCGAACCATGATTGTGCTGTATCGTTACACCCCTGCTGTATATGTAGGGCCTACATGTACGTCTGCCCAAACCCAACTATGCCCATTTATCTAATCCGGTAATCAAGCCAGGGCCTCCTTGTTCTTCAACTCAAAAAGAAAAAAAAAGTGAAAGCTACATCTTCTATAAATTAAGTGCTGTAAAAGAAGGCGCTAAAAATCAAAACCATAAATACTGTACACAACTACCGTTATCTGCTACCACAGCCTAGCGTCATCTTTAAAGAGTGTGCTATAGAAATCGGTCCTGATTTCCACTCAACAAAACAGCAAAAGAAATCTCCTCAGATCCCTTAATGTCAAAACTTTAACACGTACAAGGCTTTGGCATAGTCATGTTAAGGAGGAATGTCTCCAATGCACTTTTTTTTCTCTCTGCTCAACTCCAGTAAGTGGGCATCATCTACGTTCACATCATCTTAAACTGGTAGCAGAAATTAAATAAAAGAAAATCAGATGCAATGTGATTATCTGTGGAAAACACGCATTTATGTCTTCAGATTCAGTGAGTGAAGGCTGTGCATTAATGTGTGTGACTGTGACTGTGTGCATGTGTTTATAGTCTTGTTTGATACCCTTGCCACATATTGCACTTAAATGCTGCCCTCTCTCTACTCTCCCTCTACAAGAGAAAAGATGACGTGGATTAGATATTATTACAACCCCAGCAGAAATATCTGCTCTGAGATCTGCCATTAGGGGTTGTTGTCCAGACCTGTCTTATATATAATACTTTGTCTTTTCCTCCTTTAAAAGCTCACAGACGTCAACTGAACCGCTCTGCTAAGCTTGAAATCACCGCAGGCGTGGAATTCAGAATATCCATCAAACTACAGTCTGTGATGGTACGTTTTACTTAGTTTCCATTCATTGATATTCATATATTCTTACATGACATTTACCTCTGATCATCAGGAGGCATTTTGTCTGCAGTTCAGGCTAAGATGAAGTGATAATGGAGTAAAGGGTTGATGTCCAAGTCCAAAAAAGAGAGAAATTGTGAAAGGACAAGAACATGCTTCTCTTATGTCTCAGTTCACTTAAATGTCTCCTTTCAACCTCCTGTGCAATGACATTCTCCAGAGTCCGAGTCCTCTTCTGTCTTTCTTTTCTTCACTTGTTCTCAGTCTAAACTTACATCCACGTGTGAAACGTTCGTTTTTCCCTCCTCCGTCTCCTTCTGTAAAGACTTGAGTTTAAAAGACACTTTTCTAGACAACACTCGCAGATGCCCAAAAAAACAAAAACACACAGCCACAGACATCACTCAGTGAGGAACAACGCACACCATCGGAAACATTAACACAAAAAAACTGGGTTTGAAGTGATCATATTCATAAGTAAGTTCAAGAAGGAGCTGACAGCCATATTATGCACATAGAGACTGGTGAGACCGAGCAGAAGACCAAAACAACAACACCGAAAAGTGAGGAGTCAGATGGGGGAGAAGGACAGGAGCTTGTGCGCCATTCTCAGCTAGAGGGAGGTTGGGGCGGGTTGTTCAAACGGGGGTCGATTGTCTCAGACCCTCCAAAGCAAAAGATGGTTGGTACTGTCATCCCGTCCGACTGTTTCACTGCTATTGGTCAGTCTGAAGTCCTCATAGCCATCGCCGCCGGAAATCACTAGGTGGTTGTTTTTTGGAGGGATGTGGGCAGAGGCTCGGCGACGAGCGGAGTCGCGCCTTTGGAGGTTCCCGTCAACTGCGCTGCTGCTCTGGGATTGGTTGCCTAGAAAAGAGAGAGGAAGGATTAAAGGTCGAGGGAACGCGCGAGTGAAGATAAAACTTAAGACTTCAGTTGTTCAGTTCAGTTGTTTCGAAGTAGACGAGTGCACATAAAAAAAAACAATAACTACCTGTGGTGTCAGCTGTTGTAGGAGGGAAGTTCATGTCAAACCCTTCCGGAAGTTCGATTGATGTCAGGAACCGAACGTGGCCCGTGTGTCCGTGAGCCGAGCCCATCGGTGCAAGGGGCGATTTCAGAGTCCCAGCCCCAGTTCCTGAGCTCACCGCTGGGATCGCCAAGGTAAGGACCACCCCTGCAAAAGAACACTAGCTTAAAATGTGCTTTCTTTTTTAATCCAATGAATAATGATCGATGTAAAATTCTAAAATGCTACCATTTAATACATTTCCTCTTAATCGTACACTTTAACAAGATCATATATAAAAGCCTTTTTTTTTGTTCTTTTTAATCAATTCTAACAAAAAACTTCTAAGATTTCTTTTAAAAAAAGATTTAAACCAGATTTTATGTCTCCACACACCTAAAAGTTAGAAGAAGCTGATAATCAGATTATACTGAGGTCCAGTAACAGTGATAGAAAATTTGGGAGAAAGCACAAATGAGCTCTGATTATGCTCCAGAGTCCCTCTAAATAAGTGACAAGTAAATATATTGATAAACGGTTTAATGAATGTACTTTTAGCTTGCTTCCAGACTGCCCACATCTGATTTAATAATGAAGTGAAACAAAATGGTGATTCAGTTGAATTATCAGGTCAATGTATTTTGGATTTCTTAGACAGAAAAGTGTGTTTTTACCTGCACTGGTGCCGATCCACAGCAGATCCTTACAGGCCAGCAAGGCTGTGATTCTCAGACAGGCGGCCTTGTGCTGTCTGATGATCGCGTCTGCACCTGAGTGGAGAGAAAGAAAAGAGAGAATGGGATGGATGAAAGGACAACAAGGGGTGGGAGGACAGTGGAAAGAGGGGGGGAGAGAATGAGTGAAGTGTGGATTCAAATTGAGGGAGCACAGAGAGGACAGAGAAAGTATTGAGTTATTTAAAAAAGGGAGAGAAGAATTAAGCTGCTGTCCAGAATAAAATAAGATGTATAAACATTTCTGTCAGTCTTAAAACCTGCCTGTGCTCATATTCCTTATGTGTGTTTACCTGCAAGCATCTTATGCACAGCAGGCGCCACGTCCACCTCTGTCAGGCTCTCCAAGGTCTGAGCGTGGTACAGTTTGACCTGCGCGCTGCCCTGCAACGCCAACCACACACCCTGGCCGTACGCCACCATGCAAGTCACGCACCGACTGCTGTCTGTGCCCACCTGGAACCAGTGCTGAGATGGAGGGAGGAAGTGTTACACACACTGATTGAGGTGTCTGCCTCGTCATTTGTTCTCCTGCACGCACATCCATCCATCTTTTCACCTACCTCTTGTACCAGAGTGGTTGTGTTGATGATAAGGACTCTGTTCTGTGAGCCACACCAAAGCTTTCCTCCCACAGGAACCATCTTGGTGACTGGGCTACTGGGCGTGCCCAGAACTAACGTCTGGGAAGACTGAGGGTCCCAGAAACTACCTGCAGATTGAGATTAAGGGGGAATTATACAGGGGAAATATAGAGAAATAATTTTGTTACTAAACACTTCCTGACTTGTCCTTGTATTTGAAAATGGTGGAAGACTTCAATCTTTATCTTTAAATGATGTGTGTGGAAGCAGGCAGGACTATTTTTGAAACTGGTAATAATAGATAATAGATAATGTCAGCAATGGATGCAGACTAGCATGGCTGTACGGTAGCAGCCCTACTGCCCCCCTCACTCCACATTCCCATCTTACTTGCTTCTCTCTGGTAGACGATCACCTCTCCATTGGCCAAAGACACAAACACTTTGTTGTCCAAATACCTGCAGGAAGCAAAATAAAAAGGAGGGAAATGAAAAAGAAGAAGAGAAAGATATGTATTTTTTGCAAAATTCTCACAAGAAAATATACAGAGAGCAGAAAGCGGACAGTTGAGACCAACAGGAGACAAATCTGACAATACACACTCAGACCCAGCAGCATCACATGGCTTTTCATCCCTTTTTCCTCCCAACTTCCCCATCACTCAGCATTCTTAATTATCACGGCATAAATTCCAGTATTATTTTTGTTTTTAAAGGCAAAGTAGAGGCCAGAAGTCAACTTACAGTATGCAGAGGATGGAAGCTGAGTGTTGCATCTTCATGCTGTTTTTACGGTTACGGATGTTGTCGGAGGACTGGTACACGTGGATGCTACCAGAAACAGAAATATAAAAAATATAGTAAATTAGGTGATGAAATCAGTACATCAACAAGCAAGGAAGCTATTTCTATGTGAAAACAGAAAAGAAATTATTCATTTGTTTTTATGTCCACATGGAAAAGAGCCAGTGGTCCATACAACTCTTACAAGTCTCACAACTCCACTTTTGTTAATTTTTAAGTTTAAATTTGGACCGAGGGTTCATGGTGTGTATCTGCCTGTGTGTGTGTGTGTATGTGTGTGCATCACACACCATCCATCCTCAGTGCCCAGCCACACTGAGCTCTGGTAGGCCTCTGGGTCGATACTCAGCAGGTCCTCCAGGCTTGCCCTGGTGAAGGAGCCCCGGGAGGAGCGGCGCATGGCGCGGCCGTCCATGGGGCTCTCTGTGTGGGGGCGACCTCCTCCGCCAACCCCTAACATCCCCGGAGCTCCGTAGGAGCTTGCCACCGGGAACTCCTGCTCCTCCTCACTGCTGGTGGTCTCAGTAGCCATGTCCTTGGAGCCTGGACCCTCATCATCTTAGAGCGGGAAATGAGAGAGAGTATGAGTATATGAAGTGTATAAGCTTGTGTGTGACTGGAGTGTATTTTGAGTGTTTTTACTCACTGCCATAGCTGGATGATATGGTGGAGTGACTGGCCTGACTCTGTAGAGTGGAGGAAGGGCTGGGTGAATCCTCGTCATCGGTGTCATCACTGTCAAAAGGAACAAGCTCCGCCCCTGGTCCTGGAAACAGTCAGGTGATCAGTCCACATATGTATTTAACAGAAAACTACAGAACATGCAGGTAGAATACAAGTCAGTGTGATTCATAAAAGCTAATATAAGGATATGATAGGATTATACTAAACCTTACATGTATAGCAGCTTACAGTTCACAACCCAGTTAGTTTTAAAGTAGGAACTCTTTCAGCTTGTCATGTTGTAAAACCTTTATGGACCCACCTGTAGGTTGCTCTGCCAGCTCCAGAGATGAATGAGAGATAGATATATGGAGCTGCTGCTGGGTGTGGCCGGGTGCTCCGGAGATAGGGGCGATGGTGGGCTCTGATCCACGCTCCCTATGAGGTGAAAGAGTGATCGGTTAATGGTACAGAATATAGATGAAGTCTGGAATAGAGTCAAAAGTCAATAAAGTCAATGAGTAGCTCACGGGAGGGGATAACGGGTTGTAACTGCAGTTTGAATTCAAGGCTTTACAGATAATTGTTTATTGTTAATTCGAGGTTTCCTTCTGTATCTGTGTGTTCATGTGTTCTGTGTGTGCACCGACCTGCCCTTGAGTCCTGGTACCGCAGCGATACATATGATCCTCGCTGAGCAGACAGCGATACAGGCCTCCACTGTGGGCTCATCTTTGATGTTCAGCAGACACACCTGGAGGAGGAAAATAATGGTCATCACATCAGTCAAACTGTTTGCAAAATTCAAATGATGTTTTTTTTCTCCACCAGGAATAGAGTGGAATAAAGCGATCACCTCTGCAATTTAGTTTATTGTCACCCAAAGTGCAGATTTTTCTCTCACCTGTCCCACGTATCCATCGCTGTTACACACCCACACCTCACAGCCACTGTCAGGACAGCTGTGGCTGGGAGAGGCACACGAGAACTGGAGACAAACAGCAATATATGAGTCTATATATGTCTACAGGTAATAAATCATAACTTTTACCTCCATATATACACACAGATTATACAGTAGATACTTCCTGCTGCTCTCACCTGCATTCCACTACGAGTCTTCATAATAGGAATGGCCTTCAGAAACTCTGGGTCCCACTGGTCCTTATTCATTGCTAAACACAATGACACATTAGCAATTAGACCACTTAAATAAAGCAGCTCTGGGCCTAATGAATCCTAGCCAGAATCATTAACATGAAAATAATAATCACAGTATTAAGATTCAAATTAATTTAACTTTTTTTTTCAAAGGACACTAGAGAAAACTACAAGAACAATAACTGTACGATGCTTAATGCAGCTGGGCACAGATGTTGATATGAAACCACTGCTGCTGTCTTTTTTTCTGCTGTACCCAACAAGCTACAGCTCAGTAAATAATGTTTAACTTTTCACTGACCCAGCTTCTTCTTGGCGTCTTCAAAGGCCTGTTCGAAGTTGGAACGAGTGTCAGGCGAGGTAAACTCGAAGACGAAGCTGCTCTCAGCGGAGGCTGTGGTAAACTCCAGCTTCGTGGGCAGGAAGGTCATGCTGAAGGCCAGAGACTGCTTCTCTGACAGCTCCCTGTGCACCGACGCCATCAGATCCTTTATTACCTCGTCCAGGGACTGAGAGAGATGGAAACAACAAGAAAAAGACCATTAGAGACCATTTTAACATGTTGTAGAACAAATGACAATAAGAAAGACCAATAGCCCATAATAAATAAAGTAATTAAACAATTTATCATTGTGTACAATCATGTAGACAGACAGAGTGAGGGAAAGAGGAAGGATTAAGACAAAAAAGGAAGTGAAGATACAGTAAAACATGTGGCTGCTGTTTGCATGTGTGTGTTGGACCACAGTACCTGGTGTGGGAAGCTGAGGGTCTCAGACAGTTTGCTGACCTGACCCAGAGTGCTGAGATCCTCGTCCAATCGACTAATCATCTTCTGGATGCTCTCCTTGTTTGTTGCCTGGGTGGAGCCTGACGCAGAGATTATCAATGAAAGAACTGAACGCCACCAAAATAAAAACTAAACATCCTACGGAAAGAATAATATCTAATATTTAATTTTAACATTGATGAGTCAGGCAACAGAGAGGCTGCCTGATAGATCATATTTGATGAGCTAATTTCCTGCTCAGTGTGTCCACCAATGATTTTGATTATAATTTTGAAATACAATTCTGTAGGAAAATAGAAAAAAAATGCAATTCATATTCATATAATTAGCAGTAACCACCAGTAATATTAGAAGTTACTTAAGACTCATTCAAATCTAGAATCATACGAAGAAAAGATAAAAATGATTTCATGCCATCAGCGGTATGCGATCTAAAGATGGAGTCTTACTTTTCACCACCTCCACGTCCTCCAGGGGAAGCTTCCACAGGAACTTGTATTTACTGGAAGTATCGATCACACTCGCAGCGGAGTATCTGAGAGCGAGAGAAAAAGAAGAGGAGAAAGAGAGATTAATATGAAGACAAACTGTGTCAAACATTGTCAAAAACATAGTCCCTTCTTCAACACCAGGGGGCAGTGTGGTTTAAAAACGGTGTTATGGTAGTGTGTGCGTGCTGTAAGTGTTTTTATGTGTGTGTGTGTTTATCACATACAGGCTCATGGAGCTGCGTCTTAATGAGCCAGACTTCCTCTTCAGAGTGGTGCAGATGATCAGATCACTGAAGAGGAAGAGGGAACGGTCTTTCTTCCCTCCCACTGTCTTCTACAGAGAGAGAAGAAGAGCTCAGCAAGCCTTTACTTGGATCAAGGGTCATTCATGTAACAATTTTGATACAGTATTATATTATATCACAAACATATTATATTATAATACCTTTAACCCTTTACTTTGACTTATTTTCCAAGACATGACACCCATTCAGAAATCTTACTACTTGCACGTTACAAACATTTGTCAATTCAGAAAGTACTTCTTACCGCCTCCATGACCATTTCCTGTCTCAAGAACTTCCTCTGGGGGTTCAAAATCTAACACACACATGAACAGAGAAAGGTGATTATCACTTCAGACCATAAAAAACAACTGTAAACTGTTTTTTTAGGATGAAATCAAATAACTGCCCAAGAGCCACTAGGAAACATTGCAAAAACAGCTTTAGATTTAAACTGTAAGATGGACAAAACAAGCAATCTGATAGCATAATCTTGTATTGTGCATTTTTTTACTATCTTCTTTCGTTTTATGATAAAAAAATAATCGATTAATGAAGAAGATGATCTGCAGATGACTCGAAAATGAAGTTAACAGTTAAAAAGGCAAACATCAGCTGTGAACAGAGGTTTATCTTCATACATTTACTGTATATACAGTGATAAATATCTCACATGTTCAACTCCCTCTATGTGCGCTTCGATCTCCTGGATGACCCTGGCCTCTCTCTCTGCCTCCTCAGCCGAGTGGCGGCCCTTATTGATCTTCTCGGCCAATCGCTTGATGTCCCTCTGGGCGTCCAGTAAGTACGGGTGGTCCGGGTGATCCTCTGGGGTGTGCTTGAGCAGGTCCTAGAGCAAACAACATAAATACATATATTCATCTCCCTCTACATGAGCTTCCTGTCACTAAACACAGGATGAGGCTACTTACAGTGTACAGAAAGTAGGCAGTTACATTTTGAGATAGTTCACCTTAACCAGCAGCTCGTATCGAGGAATCCTCTGGACTGGTTTAATCATCAGATCACCCAGAGCCTGTTTCTCCTTGTTCTCACGCATGTTTTGCTGTTGGAGTGAAGGAAGGAGACAGGGCATGGATATGAGAAAGGGTGAGAAAGCCCAAAGTAACAACGTGATTGACACTAAAAATCAGCTCAGTGTTGCGCTTCACGTCTCCACCACAAGATGGCGAAGTGGTTCCACTGTAAAAAAAACAACAACTCTGTCTGGCAGGAAGCTCTCTGTGGTTGAAAACTGAGAACAGGACGAGGACATGACAGGTTTTTGTGGTGCCTGATTACATTTTTGCATCTGAGCTCTTGTCTGTGCAGCCAACTTGTGCTGTTTTTCCCCCATACATTTATATCTGGTGGCACACCACAGTATCAAAGAGTACAACAGCGGTCTACCAAATTTAACTGGACATGTTGCTAAAATATCCCCGGGTTTTGAAGTCAAATTATCTGGCTGAATTGCTTTAAAGAGATGGTTTGTAGAACATTTCACGGACAATAGTTTGGTCTTTCGTACAGTTCCAGAAAACCAGGAAGATAAAAAACTATATTTACTGAAGAAGAAAATCAATTTCAGTCATATCTGGCACTGTGAAAACATTTAGATCTCCTGAGCAGAGGAAGCAGAGGAGGTTCCTCACATTAAATTTGATACCATCTGATGTGGACATGAGAATATTAGAAGAAAAACTTGATTTTAAGTCAGATCTTGTCAGGTTTCAGCCACAATGTCAAAACATTTTGCCTGAATTCACAGACAGGTAGATGCATTTCCATTGTAAAATCACTTGTGATATATTTTTAATGAACATTCGTAACTAAAGACGCAACTCTCGATTCATAAGACTGATCCTGACGAACCGTAACTGCAGGGAAAGAACAATCCAGTGTCTCTCTTTCAAGGACAAAAACTCCCGGGAATACCAGCATGGACAAACAGGAGGAACAAGACAGGAAGCACACACACACACACACACACATTAACATAAACACAAACCTAACATTGACAAACAGAGATAACAAAGCATTTTAGCATTACCAAGTCAAAACGTTGGTACAAAGTGGTCAGACTCCTCTTAGGAAATTTAATTATCATTGATTCATTACCACAAATTTCTAGACAGGTTTCTAGTTTTCCAAACAAACACACGAGAGCAGCCGCTCAAAGAAAACAGGACATCCTGTGACTCACCTCCAGAAACTTGTGAAACGCCGGCTTGGCCTCCTTGGCAATCCTCACAGCATCTTTGGCGTTGAGAAAGTTGTCAATGTACGCTGAATACATATTAGCTAGAGCCTCTTTGGAGAACTGGAAAAAAGAAGAGGAAGAGGAGATTTAAGTTACTGTGTGTACACGTTTATGTGACAGAAGCTTGTTTATCTGAGGGAATACTTTTCTGTTTGAAGAAAAATTAAACAATCCAGGTAGAAATTGGTGCAGTTGCATGTTGCTTGCAGTTTAAACAACAGCCCTGTTAGTTAAGGAAGTTTGAGCAATAATCTTATCTGAGATGCTGGCAAGAGAATTATACAGCTGTTAGAGCTGAAACAATTGATTATCTGAAAATAAATCTGTAACAATTTTGATAATTTATTAATTGTTTCAGTTGATTATCAAGCAAAATTGTTCGTTTTAACTTCTTAAATGTGAGGATTTGCTGCTTTTCTCTGTTTGATATCATTTTAAATTCAATATCGTTGAATCGTAATTTTTCTTTTTACTATATTTTTGACTTTTCATGCACATAAGAATGAAAAAAACTACACGACTATACTGTAAGATCAAACTTGTTGAAATAAGAATACGTCACAAGGTTATTTACTTTCTACATCGATCTCAGGATGAATATTTCCCAGCTACACTGCAGTGTTTGGTCAAACAATCAGGAAAAACAACTGATACACATAAGAGAAAACTACCGCTAAGCTAATTATACGTGCTCAACAGTTTAGCATTTAGCACATGTCGTATTTGTTACTGTGTGATTAAATCATAATAACAGCAAAAGAGAGCTGTAATCACAGAGATAGGCCAAGAAACCTTGGTGTAAGTGGTTTTCAGTTTGTTTTGGATGGCACACAGATGATTCACCCTGACCGGCTTTCTTTTCACAAATAGAGGGCAGGGGACAGAGAGAGACTGAGAGCTCAAAAAGAGTAAAATAAAAGGAGAGAGAGTGTGTTAACGCCTTATTTAACGGCAGAGGGGAACCGGCTTTCCACCCTTTCATGAAACAACCTGACCCTCTTTCTCTTTCATCATCCACCTCCCAGTGTCCCTCCTCTCCTCCATTCTCCCTCTTCTCAGTCTTTGAGGAAGAGTAAGGGGAAAGAAATAACATCTGGGGAGACTGTGAGGATTAGTCACAGCAGAGGACAGAAACAGCAAAGAGAATAGGAATGCACAAAGTCCCGACTTTATATAAAAGGTGAAACTTAATGTTCTTTTCCAGCTGCTCTGTTGAAGATTTTTCTTTAAATATATTATTGACTGATCTGCTCTCAACTGACAAACCTCTTTAAAGTGAAGATTATACAGTGGCTGCTCAGAAACAATCCTATAAATTATGTAAATATCTTAATGGACTGTTTCAGGTTTTACTTTTTAACCCATTGATGTTTACACTCTTAATAATGTCAAGTAAGTGTTGTCTTTTGGGACGCAGTACTGTCTTTTACCCCTACCACCACCCATTTTTTAAAATGTTTTTGTTATGGAATATTGTTTTGTTGTTTATGATCTTTTTATATTATATTTCCATGGTTTCAAGGTTTTATTTCCTCTTTTCTGTAAGGAGCACAGTAATTTCCAGGATTTTATGGATGTATAAAATGAACCTTGAACCTTCGATGCCTTTCTCCATCATGATAGACGTTGCTGGACTGAAAACACCACAGACAACAATAGAAATGAGTCCAGTACTCACTTGTTTTATCCCTGACAAAGTCTGATAAGTTGTATTTTATAAATATATTTGGAAGTTGTCAATAAACCAAATCAAATCGTCATGTACAGTCCACATCAATGTATCAAGATCACAGACATATTTTATAAATGTGCAATCCAAGTTTAGAAAACACTGTCTGTGAAAGAGACTTTATTAAACATATCAGCAGAGTCTAAAACTGGGATAATCCACCATAAAAACTGCTGCAACATATTTTGAATTTGCTTACAAACTCTGGAAAAGTTGCACTACAGTCAAGGTACTATAAAAAGCTAAATATAAAACACAGTTAGCCCATACCAGGATGCTTGAAGAGCTAAAATATATTAGATAAATCTATTTAGGAGGGGGGGAATCTGTCAGTCCTGAGACCATTTGTCACTTTGTCAGTAAAAAGAGAGGACTTATTTATGATATATCTATATTTAAGTCTAAAAAAAAGCACTGATTCAGTGTTGTGAAATACCTCTAATGTAACTATATTTTAGAGAAACTTTTATGTCACAAGCAGCAGATAAGCTGACATTTCCCACAAGCCATACAGCACTGACACAGCAAATGCGCTAAATCATCCTGCACTTTAAACAGCAAACACCTGAACAAAAGACTCTGCCCCGTGTGAGGCTCGAACTCACGACCTTCAGATTATGAGACTGACGCGCTGCCTACTGCGCCAACGAGGCCTGAAACACAATATAGCTGCTGCAGCTTTAAGAGCTGCAGCGGGGAGAGGAGGAGGGGGCAGGGGAGGGAGTGGGGGAGGGTGGCTCAGTCTGAGCAGTGAGGAGGATCTGCAACAACTCCAATTAAACAGAAAATAGACCCTCTTTCTTCACTTTTCTGCTTGCAGATATTTCCACTTATGTTCTTCTGTTGTTATATTCTATGTTTGTCTTTAAAGGAAAATCCTCCCACAGCAACATTTAACAGTTTACATATAATGAATCTGTGGATTTGTCTCAGGAGGTATGAAGTGCTGTAAAAGCAGGTAATTTAATCTTTTGGTGCAGCAACTCTTCCTCAACCTGCTTCATCTGCTTTCTAATAATTAATTCAGTTAGTGGTTTCCTGCATTTCCCACATTGTCCTTGTGTGAAACTGTTTCATTCAAGCTGTGAGGTGCAGAGAGTGACAACAATAGCATTAACATAGCAAGAGAGTGAGGGGTTTTTCCCCGCTCAGTAAAAAACAAAAGCCTGGAGCCACACTGCATTCTGGTCTATGAACAAACTGGAATCTGTGCTTCTTCTACAATGAATTTCTGATTTTATGTTTGTTCAAAGAAAATCTGTAAAACTGTTGGAGAAGAAGAAGACTGAGACCTGACATTTAGCCTGACACGGATGTTTCAGAGCGCTGCTTTTCAAAGTCTAGGTTGAGAGCCACCCTTGGGTCATGGGAAATTTTAAATGGGTCGTCAAGAGGTCAGCGGGAAAACAAAATATTAAACAAGTGTTGCCAACTATAGACCATCTCTTAATAAAACAGCTTCCTTTCAGTCCGCCCTGCTGTCAATATTCACTGAAGCTCTGGTCTACAGTGAAATACATTTTATATGTCGTGTCTGTACAAGTTGCTTTACTGCTGCGCCACAGTAGATCAGAAAGGTTCAAGGCAAATGTATAAAAAAGATAATAAGTACATTGTTTTCTAATAATATTGCAGCTGTATTTTAATAATAACCCTTTTTACCCCTTTAAATTTGCTTTAACAGAAAAGAGCATTGAGAAAACTGTCTGCTATTAAAGCTTATTGGAAATTCTGGACATCACATTGTCTTTATCTTATCTTGCAGGGATAATAAAAACAAATACACCATGAAACAATAAAACTGCCACAGAGAAGCAAAGTGCAAGGCATCTTTTGCACCTCTTAACCACATAAGAATGACACATATGAACTGTCGCACAAAGATAGCGGGAGAGGACAGATATCACTCGTCGTCATCTCTACTCACTGATTGGATGAGGAGGTGTCCAACGGTCTGCCTATCGTGCCATTGGCTGACGCAGCCGGCGACTTGCTCCAGGAAGTGCTCGTGGTGCTCCAGGATCTCTGGGATCTGGTAAAACATCTCGTCCACCAGCAGAGGGTCCACTATGGAGCCGCTGTCCGGCTGTTTGAGAGGACGCATGTAGCCCTGAGGGGACAAGACAACCAGTTAATTACTGACTGTTTCAAATAATTTCATATCCACGAAATTAACTGAAAATGTCATCCAGCAGTGATGGAACTGTGTGTGGCTGCCGGGGACAAATTTGTTTGACAAATTTCTACCACTGAGATGTTTGAGAACTAAATTCAGAGTAAATATTCCTAATAATCATTAATGGAACCAACTGAAATAGCACAAATATAAACTGAACACAAGTGTAAATTAATGCATTTTGTGCTTACAAATACAAATATAGTATATGATATAGTCAAAAGTGAGGATTTTGGAACCATGAAGTTACTTAAGGAGACATTTAAGGGGAAGATCTGAGTTCAAGGGATTAAATATTATTTTTATTCAGGCACAAACAGGTTGTAAGACAACATCGGTTCATTTAATTTGTATAAATTTGGCTGATGCCTGTTATTTGACAAAAAATCTTGTTGTCATGGCGATTGTTAGTCATCACATGACCCAAGTATTGATCTTCAGTCACGTGATAACAGGTGGTCGTACATGGGGCGAGATCCTAACAACGTCAGCTGAGCAAACTCCATCCGCTGATGAGGACCATGACATGTGGTTGAAAGCTCCAGAAGAAGCTAGTGAGTGGACAGTGAGTTAAAGGAATAGTTCAACATTTTGTTAATAAGATTATGCGCTTTATTTCTGTGTCATATGTACATAAAATAGATTGATACCACTCTCATGTGTGCTAAAGTACGTCGCTAGAGTCAGATGGCAATTAGCTTAGCTTAGCATAAAGACGGGAAGCAGTCTACCAACACCTTTAAGTTCACTAATTAATATTTTCTTTATATTTTGTTTGTTTATTTTAATTTAATTTAATTTTTTATCCTCGTCTCCACAGTGAACGGCATTTCGTCGTTGCTGTCATAATGACTAATTTGTATTTTCTTGTATGTGTTGTCTCTTCCATAAACCACTGACCCAAACAGCTGATCTGCGGCGTATTACAGTGAGCGGCATGCGTAGGAATGCGGACGTTCTACGGTTGACAAAATGTGGTGCCAAAGGAAAGGCCTGTCTGATGGCAAGGTAAAGCAGTGAAAATGTTCCAAATATAGTGTTCACTTACACTGATTTAAGTTTTTTTTGGTGGGCCTTTTTTTAGGTGGCTAAAACGTCCACAGCAGTACACTGTTTAGCTTCCATGCTGGTATGCCGGTCTGATTCTCCGAACTGGGAGCACGCCGACCGTCATCTACTGTAGGTAAGACACCGACTATGGATTTGTTGAACTATTCCTTTAAGATTCCAAAATTTTAGGCTCAAACCTGTTCCATCCACTTCACATTTTCTTCAAAACTCTGTTTATATATTCACACCCACTCTCATTTCCTTCCTGTGATAACGTCTGCTTATGCTGCATATCAATTCCAAATACTGAAAAATAAGTCTCCAGTTATTTGCAGCAATAACCTTGGAAGACCAGCATCACCAACATATTCAGTATTTTTCTACATGTCATGACCATGTTCTCAATTACTAATGTATGTGTGTGTTAACTTTTTATAAGAAGGAAGGTAAGACGGGGAGAGATTGCGTGTTTTCTGGAAAAAGATGGAAGGTTGTCCCTTTTCCCTCCACTGCTTCTCCTGCATGACAGGGCTACAGAAATGTTACTATTATTAGAAAATGCCTTAAATATTTTGTTGCTAAGCGATCCTCCCAGCACGTAGTAGAGACAGAAAAGTGATGATTAGGTTGTGTGTGCTACAGGTGCAAGACAGCCTGCGGTGACTGCAGCTGTGCCATGTATCTGTATCTGTCTCTGCTATCAGACATGTTCCTGTTTTAAAGTCTACAAGCTCTTTAGTTTACTAAATTTCATTTTGACAATATTCTACATATAATTCTGACCTTGGCTGATGATCTTAGGGTTGGTCGATATGACGATATACTGTACAGTGTGAGATAACGTAAATTTGTCTACTGATAAGGATTTAGCCATATCGTTTATACAGTGGTAGCTTTCACTTTAACATTTCTGGGTATAGTATTGGATTTCTAGATGATATATTTTTAGCTCCTGGGTTATTGGGTTAAAATTGACTGGTTTTGTGGGAGCATTTTCAATATGATCTGAATGTGAGTGACCTGGTTTCAGTAGCAATTATCAATATAAATCGATCTGGTGCTGTGTTTTTATTTGACAAATTTGACATATTTTCATTACCATTCAAGACTCTGTTTGTGTACGGCATTAAATTAATGCTGTATTCACACAATGCTGTATTCACACAATGTCGACTGAAAACAGGAAAACTTCCTGCAATGAATCCAAGATGGTTACCCCAACTGCTAGCCTTACAACAGATCAATAGCCTAAATTAGCTTCTTTTGCTGTGGTATGGATTTTTTAACAAGTGGAACCAGATACAAAGAAATAGTGTGTAGCTCCTTTTATTAGAGTTAATTGGATTTTATTCAGATGTAACTGCCAGTGAAGGCGGCGGACATTTTGCTCCGGGTTTTGGTGACACTTTTGTTGTTCTTTTCATACCGTAGAAGTCAGGACACCCTGATATCTCCGACTCAGAATTACAACTCGGAGGCTGACGTGAAACGTGGATTTCCTAACTTGGCTGCTCATAATTACAGCCTGAACGATATGACGTGAATGCGGCATCAGACATGTTGGTGTAAATGCCAAACAGATTAAGCTGCAAGTAGTTACATCAAAATTGTGTCTGCATATAATTTCATGCCCTTTTATCCTTCTTTTCTTCTCCTCCTTATAATTATATTTCCATTTGTTTTCTTCTTTTTTTTTTTGACTTGGGCCTCAAAGGTAACCCCACAATGAAATCAGAGTTTGTAGATTTAGCAGTTAGGTTTTCAGCAGTGTCCTAACAAGCCTGACACACACACACACACACACACACACACACACACACACACACACACAC
>NTHP01000137.1:536968-554688 GCA_003416845.1 Oplegnathus fasciatus | reverse complement strand
CACACACACACACACACACACACACACACACACACACACAAACACACACACGTCAGTACATGGCGAAATAATGCTAGGAATGCTAGTTTCATTTTGCTAGCAGGGTTACCATAGTAACCCCAGCTGAGAGGCTGAATGGTCACAGGAAAGGCTGGTCTCTCACAGCAAAGCCCACAGTGGAGCTGAAGTCGGGACACTCTCAGACCAGTCTGAGTCGAGTTTCAGATCAGAAAGTTCAACTGGATTCACTGTGATGAAACAAAAGTCACACACTGTAACTGTAACTGTGGCGCTATGATGACACAGGATGTTGTTCTCCTCTGGTCCAGCTCACGAGGCTGAGGGTGGGGAGTCAAAAGAAAAAAAAGTTACGTGTACTCTTCTCTGGTCATATTACTTATTTTCATTCTTGGAGTCAAACATTTTCACTTTCTTAAGAGATGATTAATTACTATTCGATACATCTTGGGTCTTATTTTGGTATTTGCAGGACAGGGCAAGATATTAGCTGTCAGATGAATCAGACAGGTTGTAATCTGGCCAAAAATGTATTCCGATTATCTAAACCACTTTAATTGAAGGTAACATTTCAGGTCCAAAAAAATGATGGACAAAACTACAAAAATAAGAGCCAGGTAGAAATAAAACTGGAATTATCTTAAAAAATCTTGAGAGAGGCAGTGGGAGGGAGTGACACAGGCGTAACAGAGGTTTAACGACCAAGAGCACAGGTGTGACTAATAATATTAATGAAAGCTTCCCAGCCCCAATTAGAAATTACACCTGATATTGGCCTATATAAATAAAATTGACTTGACGTCTCTGCCGTGAAAAAGGGCCTATTCATCTGTCCTGCCATGATGTCTGGCCCTGACACTTGAACCTGTCTGAAAATCCATCAAGCACAGGGGCAACGAATACCGGCAGAGTGAGCGTAGCCTTGCCAGGAAGAGGACTTCCTTTTTTGACAGAGGCAAACAATGCTGCTTAAGGATTGAAAGGGATTCAGTTCCCCTGAGCAGCATCCAATCATCCTCCACATCGATGGGGGTCAAGCAGCAGAAGAAGATGTAGGGCAGGGGGCAGAGGGACCAAACATGGGACAGCTATCCCCACATTTCGCCTCACTACAATCATACCTTACCTCTGTCTCAAGGAAGCAAAAGACAAACAGCCTGACAGGTACATGTTATTGTTGTCTTAATGTACTGTAGTTAACACGTTCAGATGGGTGTAAGAACTGTAACACCTGGTCCAGTCCTGATACAGATCTACTCTGCTTTAATTGTTAAAGATCTTTAGTAATTGTCTTCATTTGAAGGGGATGGTGAAAAGCAGGAAAGACGGGAGAATGTGGGAAAGAATTACAAAAAATATGAATTTGCAAAAGTGTGTTTGGTTTGCTTACATATAATTAAAATAGTGTTAGAAAAGTGTTAGAGAAACAGCTAAAACCACACATAATTTATGAATTTTAATCTGCCATGTCATACACTACTACTGATTATGTGACTGTCTCAGTTCATTTTGGATGACTTTACTAGCATACAACATAATACATAACACACATTGTTACTTAAATATCTTCTATATCTGTAATCGAACATGAATAACTATCACTTTAAGCTTTTAAAAAAAGAACGCATGTGGTATTTCCTAAATTAAATATCATTCACAAACCTAAGGAGTCTGAAATATTCAGATAACAGCTTCAAATCATTTGCAATCAGATAACTTTGATCCTTCAGATCTCAGGAATGATGTGGCCTAAAGAGCAAGAATGTGTTTGTGTAATTGAATCAGCCCAAAACAGCCAAGTTAAGATCTGTTTTAGCGAGACAGGTCTGTACATCACAGTCTAGTTACTTTGAGTTCACAGAGTCACACAAAGAGCATAAAGTGTCTGATAAGTGCGTGGTTATTCTTTTCTCTCAGACACATTCACAGTCTCAAAGATAATTTGGTAGTCAGGGTTGTGACACAGCGACAAATGTTGCAGGATAGATGGCTCACAGGATTCAGCCCGTCACTTATTAACACCGGAGGGGATCTGAGAGGAAACCCTCAAGTGTGTGTGTGAGAGAGAAATGTCTGAACAAGTGTGTAAGTGTGTGTGTGTGTGTGTGTGAGAGTAGTACGGCATGTTCTCATGTGTCCCTCTGCGAGCTCTGGTGTCTTGATAATGGTGTGGTCACAGGGGGTTCATAAAGTAAGCTATTCCTCACAACTGCAGCCAAACATTACAGCATTGCAGTAAAGACAACATAGACCAGAGGCAGAGCGCCGGCAGCTTTGTCTAATGTCATTCTGTTCGTTTTATGTAGCAAAAGTCATGATGTTCATCAGCTGTATTTCTGAGTTTGTGTTGTTCTGTACACTGTGACATGGCACTGCTTCTACTACAGCTCTACAGCGTAGACCAGACAAAAGCAAAAGAAATCAATGTTTATTCTTTGTTGTACTCGATTTTGTAATGCATTTCTGTGTTATCGATTTCTCTCTTTGTTGCTGCTTACTTTGTATAAAACTGTACAAAACTGTTCCTGTACTTCTGTTCTTGGTAGTTTGACAAGGTCATACTTTCGCATTTGAGTGCTGCTAAATGAGAAAACTGAATTTCATACAAGGTGTTCAATTGTAGAACTTTATGTATTCATTATTGGACAGAAAATAACTTCAGTTTTTCATCCAGTACCTCTTTTGAACAGACAATTTAGTAAAAGTGGTATTTTGCCAACAAAGGGCCGAAGTTCCCAATCATTCTTTCTAAGCGGCGCAGCTGCTTTCAATTTTGTGCTATCAATTATTTTGTATGGTCACTTTCTTTCTCTCTTTGACTTTAGCTGCCGACAAAAAGACTTGCATGTGCCATTATGGTACACAGTTGTAAAGACTGCAGCTGCATCACTGACAGCTTCGTGCAACATACACTATATATTGCCAACAAGGTTATGTTTCGGCCCTGTTTATTTTTGTTTGTCTGTTTCTTAGTTAGCAGAATGTCTCAAAACATGTAATCTTGTCCCACCCTACCAGGTGCAACAAAGCTAATGGAAGAGTGAGGGAGATGTCAATCAAACATCGTCTGTACACGCCCCAAACAGTCATGAGAAGAGCTCTAACCAGCCAAAATAATTAACCTCTCCTGTCTGAGTTTACCATGGCTGTGAAGGACCTTTAAAATCAATTTGCTGGAGACAACCGGAGCCAGATGTAAATTTACATTTTTTCTATTAAAAAAGTTGTGTTTTTTTTCTATTATTAAAATAATATTACTGATACCAAGGATCGTGTCGCTGGCATGTACTTATTGATTGCTTTCTACATTGTCGTACAGACTTCCAGGTATACAAAGACAAACTTAACTGATGTTGGCTCCTTTAAATAAATCAATAAAGGAATTGTTCGATATCTTGGGAAAGATGCTTATTCACTTTCTTGCCAAGAGTTAGATGAGAGAACTGATGCCAATCTCATGTCTGTACGCTAAATATGTAGCTGGAGCCAGTAGCCGGTTAGCTTAGCTTAGCATATAGACTGGGAACAAGGGGAAACCGCTAGCCTGGACTGTCCAAAGGTAACAAAATCTGCCTTCCTTTTCTTTTGTTTGATCCGTACAAAAAGCAAAGTGTAAAACCAAGAATTCGCTCTTTTATTTTTATTTATGTGCCGGACTTTTTCTTTGCTTGAACCAGTAACCACCTGGAGTCTCCGCCGGTTGCCCGGCAATTGGTCCCGATAAGACTGTGAGTACGCGTCTTTCATAATGTCAAAATATTCCTTTAAATTAGTCCATAAAACCTTTTTGATTTATTTTTCTCAAGGCGTTTATCAACACAGAACTAAATATTAATTTGGCTTTTACTGCAGACTTGTAGCATCACTTTTTGCGATAAATGTCATATTTGTCTTGCCAAGAATGAAAACCCGAAGAGGAAATACTGAATCTGTCATGTTATTGTGATTTTCCTTCAATTCCTCATTCTTGCATGTGGCCAAATGACTGAATATCTATCACAACATCAGCACAACAAACAGGCATCTTCGATATAAAAATACTGGCTTCATTTCCCATACTGCTTGAGGTCTGAGCTGAAGTTATTTCATTAAAAGCATCAGCAACAGAAACACAGCTCTTTCATCTCATCTCGTCTCTGTCGTCACACCTCTCCACCCCTGCCGCCTTCATGTCCCCCCCCCTCCCCTCCCCGACGACTGTATCCCCTGGCAACAGCCTGGCGAAAGCAGCAACAGGCAGCCTCTTCACCCAAAGAGAAAGCATCCTCATCACCTATCTCCTCCTCTATTCATCCCTACACTTCTGTAAAACACTGAGATTGATTTTCACATCTTGTTCATGCTTCGAGGTGGCAGTCCCGAAAGTAAAAGTCTCATCCGACGACTTCTTCCTCAAGCTTCTGCCTTTCAGCAGGCTTATGTAATTCTGGCATGCAGATGTAAGCAACAGCACATGTGTGTCTCTGTGTACTCCCTAATTGTCATTTGCAGGCCACAGACTGCTCTGACCTACTCTATACTGATCAATAGTTTTCCCTCTCTTTCAGACACGCACGCACACACTATTGATCCACCTCCCAACTCCTCCATCATCATCATCTCTTCCATTCCTTTCCTCTCTAAACTCTTATCATACTCCTTCCTAAACCTCCTCGCATTGGTCTCCCATTCACACAATCAAATCATAAAATAATCAATGTTGAGATGTGTGATTAGTCATCCTCTGCTTCAATATTTTCTTTACCAATACCACAAATGGGCCAAGCAATAGACTGAGCATTTTGTACTGTATTACAGACAATGAAAGCTGAAACAATTACTCGATTAATTGATTTGTTGAGTGACAGAAAATGAATAGTCAACTATTTTGATTATTGGTTAATCATTTAAGTACTTTTTTTAAGCAAACATGCCATAACTTTTGAGTTGTCCAACATGAATATTTGCTGTTTTTCTTACTCATTTATGATATTAAATGAAATACCTTTGGGGTTTTGGATGGTTGGTCAAACAAAACAAAACAAGACACTTGAGTATGTCAACTTGGGCTGTGGAAAATTGTGATGGACATTTTCTTTTTTACTATTTGACATTTTATGGACCAATAGATTACTTGAAAATGACCCAGAGATCAGTCTTGCAATTATTTTAAGGATTCTGAGAAAACGTATTGACAGATTTTCAAAAGTGTCGTAATGTAGGACCTAAGAACGTCTTGTGTTATGGCGAATGGTTAAGCTTTCATTTTGTACATTTCTGTAAGCATGTGTTTGTTGGGGGAACAGTTTCGTAAATGAAAAAACAATCGTTTCTATCATGTGCAGAAGAAAAAATTCAGCTCTGCTCTTACATGCATTTCCCTCCCACGTACAAACACACTTCAATGCTTGGTGTGGATTAACAGGCTGGGTGTTAAGATTAGCAGAACTACAGCAGCTGTGTTATGTCTGCAGTGTGTGCGAGTTTGTGCGTATACACATGTGTGGATGTAATCCGAAGCACGTTTGTTTATTCTGCTCCCACTCGTGCATACATAACTCGAGAATGAGGTGTATGGCTGACACGCAAAAAAGGAAATGCTACTAGAGACACATCAAAATTAAGTACACTTAAAAACCACCGAGGATATTGTATGCAAAGTCCGTCAAAACACTGGACAGTGAGTGCAGACTCATCAACGAGTGCAGATGGACAGAGAGTGGTGAGTGTTTGTGAGAGGTGTTGGAGCTAATCGTGTGATTCACTCAGCTCTAATTCTATTATAGACAGAGAGAGGGCGATCTGAAGAAAGAGACACTACCCAAGGAAGACAGATGTATTTCAACAAGGAACGAGCGATAATAATGAAGGAAAAATACAAAAAAAAAAACAGAACAAAGAAAAGGGAATTCAAAGAAAAGCAGTCAGAGTGGGAGAAGCAGAACAAGAGAGGAAAAAGTAGTTTAATCAGAGAAGGAAGCTGGATGGAGTGAAATCTAATTTGACTTGGACTGGCAGGTGACAACGTCCTAGATAGGCAGTGAAGGTGCAAGACAGGGACCACACACACACACAAAACACACACATCTTTAACTGCAAAGAAAAGAAAACACAAGTCTACCTCTCCGTTGGGGCTTCCAGCACAAAGTCCATTCCCATTCAAATTCCCGCTGGAGTTCCCATTCCTGTTGTTGTTTCTGAACTGATCCACAGCATCTCTGTCCACCACTTCTTCACCTCCTCCTCCTCCTCCTCCTCCATCTCTTTCTCCTCCACCTCCCTCATCTCCTGTATTCTCTCCATTCTCATTCATCTCCTCCAGAGTGATGCTGAACTGGGCTAGGGTTCGAACCATCTGCAGCATACGGAACGGTCCGTGCGGCTGAACGCACACTCAGTTTGGCACATAGACACACACACACACGAAGCGACCAGAAAAACACCTGCAGGCTTTTATCTGTTTGTTTACTCACACTAACTTGGTCTTCATGTCCGCAGAGTAACAGCAGAAAACAAGAGAAGACACACCTGAGGGTCGAGGGAATCACCACCTTTCCTCTTATTCACAACATAAAATAAACATGTTCCTTCCAGTTGTTTTTCGTTCCTGTCTCTTCTTCTGGCAACAGATGCTTTTAAATAATTCAGTCCTTCAGAAAGCAACCTTTCTGCCAATTTTCTGCCCTTCCATAAATTCAGTCTTGCGTCTTCAGTGTGTGTGTGTCAAAGTGTGCGTCTGTTCTGTAGCAGGTAGGCTCGGCTGCGCAGCTCGTCACCGCGCGCGTGTGTGTGTGTGTGTGTCATGCAGCACACACACCGTATGTGAGAAGCAAAGGAGCACACTTCAGCATGTATGCATGGGTGTCTGATCTGTTTCTACTGCATGGATGATGTAAGCAAGACCGGAGAGCACGTCGCGGTGTGTGTGGACCACGGGAGAGATTAAAAAAAAAAGTGTGTGTGTGTGAGTGTGTCATAGCCCTCCCCCTTGGGTGTGTATAATGAGAGACAGCAGGCAGGGCAGACGCTGACAGCGCTCAGCTCCACTCCTCTCAGCCAGACTCGACCAATCCCCCCATAAATAATCGATTAAGGGATGAGAGGAAGGGGGAGGATGACAGAGCTGTCCATCCATCCATCTCCCTTCAAGTGACCCGTCTGCCATGATAACATCTTCTAAATGTCACAAACAGTGCCAATGATTTAATAACAACACTGTCTAAAGTTCCCTTTCTCCCATTGCAGTTAAACGCTCCATTGACAAATGTCTGTCTCTTCTATTTCTATGCAGGCACACTGAATGGCAGCAGCCCACAGATAACCATGACAACAGTGAGCAAGGGTGTAATGTTAAAGGACCATACCTGTGTTTTGCATGTTTCAGCCCATCATGTATACTGACGATGGTGTTTACAAACATGTTGGAACTTTTTGGATGCATTTTCCATCTGCCAGGGTGCTACTGGTTTCCATTTTATGGCTGAAAGTTATGATTATTTTCACTGTTCTTTAATTCATCAATTAACGGGGCACTCCACCGTATTTACACATGAGGTTGAGTTTACTCGCCATGAGGTGTATTACACAGACTGTGAAAACTGTTGTATGCTGTGATATATGGCTCTGGAGAGTTTATTTAAGTTTATTTTTAAAAAATCCATCCAAATGTCCTCCATGTTATCTTGGCTTGGGCTTGAGACTCAAAACTTGCAAACCTGCATTACAAACTGGAGGTGTGGGGTTTGAAAGAAGTGAGCATTTAGGAGTTATGGAGGGTCTGATGAAAGACACTGTTGAGTTGCATTATGGGAATTGCAGGATCCAGCGTTTTTGAAGCTTGACCCACACTTGGGACTAAAAGTTATATCTCAGCCTCTGCTACTTCGATTATGACCATTCATGTTTGAGTCCCTCAACTTTATGGAAGCGCAATACTAAATCGATGGAATATCCCTTAAGTTTTTCTTTAGTCTATAAAATATGAGAATATAATGAAAAATGCCCACGGTGACAACAAACCGTCCCAAAACCCAAATGTGTTCAATTTACAGAGATATGAAAACAGAGAAATTACTCACATCGGAGAAAATGGAAATTCCTTTATTTGAGACAGGCTGTAATTAGAGACATATCATTATTTCTAATTTACCCTGTTTTATAAATAAGTATTTTAATTATAATTTAGAAAAGGAGCCTGTGTTCCACTGCTGTTGCTATTTAAATGCAGCCTCAACACTTCCTCCATCTGTTTCACAATAAAACCCTTCGAGCGGGGTATCTACCCTTCAATGGAAGACTATTATAGAGAAAAACTGCAGGAAGGGTTGAGTTGTAAAGCAGCTTAATAATGTGAAAGAACAGCAAAGTACAATCAATCAGAATTAATTTATCAGTAAGTGACAGTATTTCTGTAAACTGAGAAACTCAAAGCAACAGACTGAGAAATATAATATGGCAATGTTTTTGAACTGATGGAAATAACGCTGGACCATGCCAGACATTACACTGTAGTACAGGTACTGATAATTTCATTTTTTCCTCCCAAGGCCCAGTTTTTATTGGCCATTATTTGAGCACTGGCTTTATGAGAATTCTCCGCTTTTGCGCCCTCATACATTTTTGATCAAAGTTAAATTATCATTATATGGTTGTGAATGTGCAGTTGCAATAAAGGACCATTTTCTATCATCCTTTCACACACTATTTGGGGCACTTTTCCAAAGAGTTCCTGTTAGCAACTACATTACCACGTAAAGTTAATGGTCTAAAACATGCAGAACTGCCAGTGCGGTCCATTAACAATTCATAAAGTACGTGCACCCACATTAACACACAGCAAGCGAGCACACACCCTTTTGTGAGGCACATGGGGACACTCACAGAAACACACATATATGTGACCAGAGCATAAAGACGCCAAATCCGCAATTTTGACAAAGGGTAAAAAGGATTGTGTGCGTGTGTATCTGAGGGTGTGCACATCAGATGGATGGCACGCACTGCCTGAAACTGTTCATGAGTGCATAAATCTAAAATGCAGTTTTAATGAAAAAGCTGCACAAGTAGGAGATGGCACAGCATGTGGGTTTGAGCCCAACTGCTCGCAAGGAAACTGAGAGAAGCAACAGTAGTTTTAGAAATATAGTGCTGCATGCAATATTAATACAAATAACAAGCCTCAAGTGATTTGATGACAACCAGCTCAATACAGAGTACTTATACGCACTTTTATAGTTTGACTAAGATAGCGATAAACACTGATAATATAATGTAATACAATAAGCTCATTCACCGCAGTCAGCTTCACTCATCCACTGAAACGTATTGAAATGCTCCACGTTCAAGTTAAGCGTGGTATGAGGTGGTTTTTGTCTTCTTTTTCAGCCAGCAATGAACCCAAACAGGCTTTAGGCTCTTTCTCTCCAGCAGAGATCAGATGGTGACAACAGAAAAAGGTCACAAAAGGACATTTAAAAGGTCAAGCTCGTGGCAGGAAATTGGCCTTTAATCCTTGTTGCCATAGAAAGAATAGATGGTTTTGAAGGTCTGGTGACAGAGATCAGAGATGACAATCTCTCAGGCATGTTCGGAGTTGGAGCACGGACATTTTTAATACATATACTCAGGTCTTTGGGCCATATATCTATTTCCTTTTAACATCAAATAAAGGGCACCTTAATGCCACAGTAAGCACTAACTCAAAAATCTATCAAACTAATAACTTTCCTCCGAGGTCTGATGCTTTGAAGCTCTGTAAAGAAATAGCTCCTTAATATCTGCATTTTCATGTTTCCATTTCCATTCCTTTACTCAACCCACACATTGATGCTAACACCTCTAACTCTTCTTTTTAGTTTCTATATGTCCCTCCCTTTCAGTAGCAAGCATTCAGTCTGATTCACATTGACCTCCAATTTAAAATACAATAATAGAAGTGTACCATTTAACCATTTTAAGTGAGGTGCTATAGTGAGGTAAAGGCCTTTAACTATACAAGTACTTGTAATCCTACAAGTGTCAAGGCCACCATGTCTGCATTAAAGCAAAAGGATGGCATTATTGGGTATTCTTATTATGGTCAACAAATTCCATTAAAAAGCCAAAACCAACAACGATTTAGTCTGTCTCTCAATACTTTCTGACTTCCCTTCCATGTGTGTGGCATGTAGCAACAAACCCATGTATTCCTACTGAGGGCTTAAATATGTTTCATTTATTAAAACAAGGTTAACTAACTCCCTTAAACAGCTGGACACTGCAGTTTTTAGCAAACGTAGCTCCAACAGATGTAAATTGTGTATTTGTTGGAGACTATTTTTAGCCGCAGATTAATACACATTTGGTGCGTCAGTGAGTTTTTACAGCAGCAGGACAGTGTTCATACAATTAACTCAAAATTAACTACAGTGCTCATGTTGATCATAATGAAGGACTGTGTCAACCAGTGCAACAGTGTGGCTCACTGATGTGTTTTTAATAGTTTTGGGACAACAATGGAGCTCTATGGCACAGAGGAATAAGCTATGGCTTTGTCTAAACAGACAATACTTGTTAGCAGAATCAATTCATTATTGGTTTTGTTCTATTCATGGGACTTTATGACAATAAGAAATATACATAGAATATCACCAGATTTATCCTTTAAGCCACATGAGAACACACAAGTCACAATCATCGCCTGAAATCAGCATCCATAGCATCTGGTTTCCACAGCAACTCCAGATAACTCACATCCTCAGCATTTCCTGTTTAGATTTGGATTAATGCAGTTGCTAGGTAGTGAAGAAAAAAAAAGGCCATAAACTGTGTGTGTCTGTGTGTGTCTGTGTGTGTTTCTGCGTGTGTGCACATGCAGAAAAAGTGGGCAGCCTGGGGATGGAGTGTTCTCCCTGAATGAGTTACCAGCTCATAGCTGGCTGACCCAGATTTCCAAGTGGCGTGCATTCACACAGACACACAGGCTCTAACTACACGGTCAGCTGAAGATCTTCCTCATTTCTAGGAATTATTAGTGAGCTTTTTTTATTTTCAGTGCAGGTTGGCAGAAACAATGAATTTTGATGAAACAGGGAGTGAATCAATCAACAATGACCATGAGCCAGACTCAATACATAAGACATTATTCATGAGACAAGGCAAAAAAAATCACACCAGATACGCATATGTGGCTGATCGTGAGTGGGCTGAATTTGCAGCCGTGGTTCAACCTCGTATTTCCTCCCCACCCTGCAAAGAAATGCGTGTGTGGTTTAATTTCTTGCTGAGCCGCCCCGCCTGTCTGTGTCAGCGAGTGTTACTAAGTGCTACTAAATGACAGCTGATGTGACATCTGTATCGCAGCCTCTGAGCTGATATCGCCCCACAAAAACTGAGTCAGTCTGGAGTGAATCTATGGATAAACATGTAGGAGGACTGATGACACCTGTTAGCACACCCACCGGTCCACAGGTGTGTGTGTGTGTGTGTGTGTGTGTGTGAGAGTAACCTTAGGAGAGGTGGACGCATGACTGCCCAAACAGATCAAAACAGATTTGTCAGCTTGTACCATCTGTGTGTGTGTGTGTGTGTGTGTGTGTGTGCGTGTGTGTGTGTGCTTGTCCAGTTATCCATCTGGCGTTTATCACAACAACCCTCATACAGTTACACATACACACACAGAGACACTGAAAGACAGAATAAATGAAGTAGAACAGAATGAAAAATGTTTTATGCACTCACATCACATGTCATTCAGGTGTGTGTGTGTGTTTGTTTGTGTGCAGCAGGTGTGTGGAGCTCTGTTAGCTCCCCGTGTCAATGCTGGATAACAGGATAATGACAGATGATTCAAGGAAAAAGATGATTCCCACCACTTCTTACAACATGGGAGGTCAGGATAGAGCTCCGCCACATTCACTCAATTTTATCGATTCCTCTCTCTGTTCCCCTTCTCTTTAAATATCTGTCTCCAGGTATATCTTACCCTGTCTCACTCTCTCTCCATCTGTCTGTCTCTTTCTTAAAATAACAGTGAAACGAATAAATCTAACCAAAACCTCTGACTAAAGGGGAAATCCCAGTGTGAACATGGAAATCACATCCAAAGCAATAAACAGGAGAGCCAGATATAACTTTTATATAGATTATAGAATCACAAGCGTCAATCAATGTATGAGATTTAAAGGTAAAACATCACTTAATGTTCTGTTTTGCTGTATCTACATCAAGATAAAGCATTTATATATGCACACTGGCATGCATAAACAGTAGCCACAAGGGGGCAGTAGTCCTGCTGAAAAATCATTACAGAGTATAACTGTTTTTTTTTCTTCCTGCCACAGGGTCACACTTAAACATCTCTAGATAGAGCATTAATGGATTCATTCAGAGGCCATGTAACATCAAATAAAGAGCACCTGTATGTTCAGATCATTACATAATATAACTTAATGACTTATGTCATACTTGGTTTTAGTTATTTCCATGTTGTCTTCAGGTCAGAAGCAACAGTCATAAAGAGTAAAGTAAAGCAAAGTAAACAACAAACAGTATCTTAAAGGGCTGCAGCGAAACTGTAGCCTGTGTGTGAGAGGGAGAGAGAGGACGCACAGGTAACCAGATCTACTTGCTCTCCAAATACGCCCTTATGGGACGGCGTGGATTTGTGTGTGTGTGCGTATGGGAGAGAGAGAGAGAGATACGTGTGCCGTGAAAAGAGCCTTTGTCCCTGAGAGGTGAGGCTGAGGCAAGGACACGATTGACGCTTGGGCTAATATACACGTGCACAAACACACACACACACGGACATATTGGAGGCACCCAAGAAGAATAATCCTCCGCTCTGACACACACGGATACACACACACGGATACACACACATGGATACACACACGTGAAGACACTAGAGATGATGCTGTGTATCGACGAAGCGACAAACAAAACTGAGGAGGAAAAACTCCAAGATTCAGAGGTGCAATTAAAACCAGAGGCCATGAAATTACGAGTCAAATATTGTAAAAAAAACAAACAAAAAAACCCATTAAACATTTTTAAGGTACTGATTTGCAAAATATTCCTTTTCACACAATCAGTAACTTCAAATCAAATATACTTCTGTGTGTTTATGTAGACTAGTGGAGTAACTCTATTAATGTCATGCAAAAGTGCATTAAATGTCACGCACAGTAGTTCATAAATGGTTTGCAACTTGAATCAGGGCTCCTGCATTCACTGGGATGTTTAAGGACTTTTCAATGACTTTCAAGGCATTGCTTGATGGGTCACAAAATGCTTTGGTGTGAGCACTCATTTATTACACATTGTCTCATCTGGGATCACAACATTTTTCTCACAATGTGAATTGTAGATCAGGATGAAGAAATGCTGAAAATTTTGAGAACCTTATTTTATTTTGAAATTCAATGCCGCCTTTTATAAACTAATATCCACAAACTTATTATTATTTTTTCATTTTCAAGTGAGGGGACTGATGGTTTCCATGAAACTACATAATATAGTACATCAGACTTTTGTAAGTTTTTTCATCTTCAACTTTATAAGGAGAAAACCGGACAGCATTACAGGGACACACCAGGAGGAGCCTTTGATCCACTCTACATCTATCTCCTCGATTTCCAGTCCTACCGCAGCCTGTAAGCTGACATCCCATCCACTTCCTGTCCAGCAACCTATCCCACAATGCACTGGGATCCAGAGATAGCCATCAGCCACAGAGACTAGTCTTAACCCCAACACCACTCCGGAAATACCTTCTCTGTGTCTCCGTCTCTCCCACCCAGTTTGTCCTCTCTGCCACCCCCTGCCATCTCTTTTTCTCTCTCTGATCATTTCTAGAAATCCTTCCGTCTCTCTCACACTGCCTCCCTTCACAAAATCTGAAAAAATAAAATCTCTATCCTATCTGTTTTTCTTAAAAAAAGAGTGAACTATAAGAGACTGTCAGCTGGATTTCCCAGCTTATAAAAGATGCACACAGTGCTAATGCTGGCGCTTTTGCAGCGCTCGGACATGCTCTCACACACTCACCCCCAAGCGCAGTGATATGTATAGAGGTTTGAGACTGAGAGTGGGAAGAGGGGAGGAGGAGGTGAGAGAAAAGACAAACAGGGATGAAGAAAATGTGGCAGCAAAAAGCAGCAAGAGAGAAATTCAGACTGCACTTAGCAGACAGTTACTCAGCATCGTTCCCAGCAGGTTGTACTGTTATAATACTACAGCTTAGCAGAGACTAAACACTATACTGTGGATTAAGCCAATCTCTCTCTTTCCCACTTCATACTTTACTTTTCACTTTCTTTCTCTCCATTTCTAGTCCCTCTTCCTCCCCCTTATCCTGCTTTCTCTCCATTTCCCCTCTTTATCCTTCTTTCCTCGACATTCCTGACCCCTCGCAGCCTAAAATCCTTGCATGTGTGTATTTTTGTGTGCGCACAGGTCGGTCAGCCAGCAAAGCTACAATAAATGAAGCGTCTTATTACAGCTTTAGGCAATCAAAACATGTGCCGGGCTTTTTAAAAGGGTTGAATGGAGCTAAAACCTTTCCAGGAAAACGGTGTCAGAGAATATGGAGCAGCTTTGAGTAGATTTACGATGATGAAAATGCTCAAACGCCGCAAACACTGGGACAAAGGAGAATTCCTGCACTGTATCTGTACACCACAGGCAGCGAAAAAGCCAGTCTGAACTCAAACAAGTGCGGTCAGAGAACAACACACACACACACGCAAACAGGGGAGTGACGAAACAATGCACCAAAACAAAGGCTGATCTCATGAAAGGGTGTAACAGGGTGGAGAAGAGGCAACGAAACACAGAGAATACGGCCTCGAAGAAGAGAGAGAAACTGCTTCATCAGTGTTAAACCCAGGGAAGTTTTACCGAACATTCAGGCCCCGTCACTCATAATGTTAAAAATCCCAAACTCCATGTGTTTCAGTGGCAGAATGTAACTCCAGCTGCACTGGCCTTTATGGGTTAAAAAGTCTCTTGAACTTCTGAGAACACCCAACATCATAGCTGGGTGTGGTCAGGTGTGGTCTGTTGTGCTCATTGTGACCACACCCAGCTGTGATGTAGCCTCGTACTTTAGTGCCACGCTACATCACAGCTGCGCAGGTTGTGGAGGAAGCATGTCGTCACCGCAAGTTGGCAGGATTATCAACCTGGGTGCAGTTACTCTTTGTAACTTTTCTTACTCGTTGCAGCCAGGAGGGGGTGTGTTGTTTTTTGTTTTTTTTCAAGAAGTAAAAAAAGTTGAAAATAGTACAAGTTTTAAGAGTGTGCAATGCTGCTCACCTGTCAAACTGCAACAGGCAACCAATGAGTCACAAGGGATCTAATTTGATTCATCTGTACCTGACAAAAAGCCAATTTCTCTCAATATAATAAAGAAAAATAAAGCAAATGACAGCATAGTAAGTCCTTTGGGAGATAGAATTCATTTTTTCTTTTGGACTCCCCTGGACAGGATAAATAGGCGCACTGATTGAAGAGATCTGGGGAAACCCCTCCATATTCTCACCTACTTTTTCATTCACAACTCCCTCTATCTCACGGCACTTCTAGCGTTACACAGTTGCACTCTTGCACACCTGGAGGCCGCTGAGCATCTTCGCTCGTGCTGTGTTAAAGTGAATACAGAGTGCAGTGATCGAAGGAGCTCACAGTTCAGGAACTCAATCCTTTCACAAACATGCATGCATGAAGGCCTTTACAGACCAGAAAGCTAGGAGTTGTTGCTTCTTTTCAATTCAATGAAAGTCTGGTGGTAGCTTTGCCACAGAGCCCGGAGGCAGTGGCAGCAGAGAGGGGAGGCAGTTACCGCCCACGTGAACCAGCACAGATTTTCACTTTTCTGTTCTGTTTTCTGCTGTGTGATTCTAGAGAGACCTATGCAGGATAAGCTGCTGCGGTTGTCTAAAATGGCCTAAGGGTCAGTGACAACTGACAGTCGTGAGAACGCTGCACAGCAACTCTTTTGAGGCTCTTTCAGCTTGGACAGGAAGACAGGTGAGATGGGGAAAGAGAGAGGGATGGAGCAAGAGAAAAGCAGAGAGATCAAACTCTTATTACTGGCTGGTCAGTTGCTATGTAACGCTGGTTGCCACAGAAACATCTCAATGGAAGAGAAAGCATGAATGAGAGAGAAAAACCCAAGCAGCACAGAGCACCTCATGATTAGCACCTACACACACAAACATTCACCCTGCAGTGTCACACAACAGAGGCTTTGCAGCTGCGTCATGAATATCCTAGCAACAACATCTGGCACCATCATGGAGGTCCATGGAGGATAACTGGCTGTTAACCACCATTACATACGACAGGAAGGCCACAAATAGATACCTTTTTTTTATCAGGTATGTAGGTCAGTTGAACCATGGAGGAGGAAAAGGTGCCAAATAAGGTTGATAGGTTTTCAAATTATGACACATGTAACTAGTCTCTTTTCCAAAGCAGTCTGAGATGTAGCTTATAAAGACTCAGCTTAGTTTAGTATATAAACAAGACCAATAGTCTACAACCTTGCTAGCTGCTCTGTAAGGCTGTAAGTGCTTTGAGTTAAATGCTAACATCAGCATGCTCACAATGACAATACTAACATGCTAATGTTTAACATCTACAATGTTTAGCACGTTCATGGTTTTAGTTTAGCGAGTTAGCATGCTAACATTTGCTAATTAGCACTGAACCCAAAGTACAGTAACTTTACAGTACAGTACAGTTAGTACAGGAGCCATGAATGTCTCTACAAAATGTCCCAATGCATGTGGTAGATGTTGAGATATTTCAGTCAGGACCAAATTGGTGGGCTGACATCCATAAAAACAGCTGCTTTTTAGCTTTAGTTAAGTAGCTACAAGGCTAATATTGGATTGCAGTTTATATTAAGGTTAACACAGAACTAATTGTTACTTGATGCTACCACATACAGTACAGTAGACCTTTAACACAGCAAACATTTTAACTTGTCATAGTAGGAAAAGCACAGGTGTTGCTATGACATTAAAGCTGTAGCCTATTATTTATTCTATTGTATCCACCTTATTTTGGAACGCAAATATGGACGCAGTTTCCGGGTTTTTGTGCGAGACTTCCGGTCAGGCACTTCCGGTCATCGGCTAGCTAACGCACTTTTCAGCGCAGCAGAAGCTAACACAACAACATTTTGTTGCTAATTAAGCTAGTTAGCTCTGTTGACGGAAACGATCAAACGGAAGCATGGCACAAAAAACAGAAGTTCGACCGACTGTTCGCGTTCCAAAATAAGGTGGATTTGTTTACCTGTTGAGTTCAAATATCAACAAGCTTTCTCCAGAATCATAGACTACACCTTTAATGATGGCCCTGTTCTACTCAGGTGTCCCAGTAAGTCATGACAGTGTGACAGTGAACCAGCGTGAACAATACCAGGAAGCAGCTAAATGGAATTCAGCCATCATTAATTTTATCATTTATACCTGTGCTTTTTCTACTATAACATGTCAAAATGTCTTTGGTGACAAAGGTCTGTTGCTAGTCCACATATCACATGCATTAGCCCTTCAGCAATTAGCTGACCAAAGACTGTAGTTAGTTAATTAGCTGATTTAAGTAAACGCAAGTTGGCCAGATATAACCAAGTATCAATGTATCAAAATAATCACTTCTCTTCTCACCCGTTTTTTTACTGCAACAGTGACGAACGTCACATGTTAAACAAGCACACAAGCTTACATAAGCCT
>NTHP01000137.1:517285-530643 GCA_003416845.1 Oplegnathus fasciatus | reverse complement strand
TGTGTGTGTGTGCGCATGTGTGCATGATGGTCAAAAATACCTCCCCCAAACCCACTTCCTGCCCTGCCCTCTCAATGAAGACAATTATGGTTCCTGCGAGAAGGATAACACAGAAGAAATGGCTCCTTAAAAGGCAGGATCCATGTTGTTTTCACCTCTGCACACATTTTTTCAAATTAAAAGCCAATACAGCGTGTTTTTCAGATACAAAAAAATAGGTTTTGCTGTCTGTATGACGGAGTGCAGAGCTGAAGCCATTTATTATCTTTACAGCAGTTTTGCTTTATGAGAAAGTGGACAGTGACAGGAGCGCTGCCATCTAGATCGCAGGCTAATAATATGGTTTTCTACTGAGACACAATTATGCTGCAGCCTTTTCTTTCACATTAACCTGGATTTACATTATTAGACATATACTTTAAGTGCAATAGAAGTGATCAGTGTCTGAAGATGTCAGGTGTCTTCAACAGATAGAAATCTTTAACAGCTTTGGAAAAAGGTAGGAAAGCAGCAACGTTTGTTTTCGCGGTTGAAGAAACAATTGAGCCAATCAGAGCTTCGTAAGCCGATTTAAGAATGAGGACGTCATCTTCCCACAATAGAAATATTGCGAGAAAAACACAGTGGATGAGACCAACACATCTATACAGGTAGTTGTAAGACAACTTCCAGAAATAGCAGCTCTTAAATCTGAATATTTATGTGACTGACGAGACAAATGTTACATTAAATCCTCCTAGAAACCACTACCGCAGCTTCAGGTTCGCTACTGTCTAGAGGCAAATGTCAAGGCTTAGATGTTTATACTTAAACGGATTCTGAGGATAACTTTTAACACTTCAAGGTCAGATTGTGAGCTATTTTTAGGAACTGTTTTGTCTGCTCGGCCTTCATTCACAACCTTGTAACTTTTCAGTGAGAGGTGCAGCTGCACTGACATGATGAACGCCCGCTAGATAACAAGCTGATACAACAGACATGTGGCCGAGATGACATGAAAATAGTGCAGCAAAATGACAATGAATGCCATAATGAGTGTGTAAAAGTTGTCATACCCACTGTATTTGATCTCATTTCACCTGTGGTTGTTGAATTTTTGGGTTTGGACCCCTAAATTTTTACCACAGACATTAGGTCACCAAATGGCAAACATCCTGCTCTTTTTATTACACTGGAGATCAGTTACCAAGATTTAGTCCTGCTCTGACAATTTTCAGGAAAATGTGCGCTCCAGTGATTTTTAATGCGAATGGCATCTCCGTAGCACACTGTGTGAACCTTTAATAATTTCTCTCCTCCTGTCACAATAACATTTCAGAACCACACAATTGAAATGCCAACTGGTGAATAAAATGTTTGAAGGGGGAAAAGTCGAGGCCTGGTTGAAAATAAGAAGCCCATTGAGGAGTGAAGAAGGACAACATTGTTTCAGGAAAGACAGACGCGATTACCCACAACCCCCTGGCTGTCACTGGGTGATGGGAGCTTTGTGTGAGCCCTTCAAACATACCTTTGGGACACACACACTTCCAATCTCCAGATAAATGGCAGTCATCATCATTAACCATCATCAGTGCCATACTGATTACTGCTGTTATATTTGGCAAAATGTCCACACCGCTGGTTGGATGTGAGAGAGACAGCCAAGGGACAGCAGGTCAGCACACACACATACACACACAAAACTTCATAATTCAGAGGGGTTGCTAGCAGAGCTTGGCGAGGCAATTATCTTGAAAAAGTTTGCTAGTTTCAGTTTGGACATTTATACTCAAGACCAGTTACAAAAGCAGTGACTGTGGCTGGCATCACTGGAGATGCTTTAATACTGCTGGTTCTGGTTCAAGTATTTCAAATTAAAAGCAGTATTCATGCCAAAGTTCAGCCCTGGCACACATTAGAGATGTAGTTACAACTCCATCACTGCCAACAGTGACTCTGAGTGTTGCAGGATTGATTCATTTTGGATCTAATGCCAGATAGGGTATCAGTGCATCCAAATGTTTTTTTAAATATGCTCGTAATCAGCGAGGGTGATCACTTCTTACAGCAGCACTCATGACCCCTTGTCACAGGCTGCATATGTCTATAAGAAGTCCAACCAAAGTGATGTTTCCTTCTCAGACTGTTTGATTTTAACAGTTTCTAGGGGCCTGAAGACACAGATGAAACCTGAGTTAGATGAAACCTCTCTGTTAAATATAAGGTTACAGCCAGCAGCCGGTTAGCTTAGCTCAGCATAAAGACTGGAAACAAGGGGAAAAGCCTATCCTGGCTGTGTCCAAAGATAACAAAATTAGCCTGCTAGCACCTTTAAAACTCACTAATTGACATGTTGTAGCTTGTTTGTTTAATCAGTACAAAAACCAAAATGTAAAATTATTCATTTATTCATTTAATTCCTAACTTGTTACTCATCTTGCAGTCCCTCAGATTTGTCTTGTGACCCCTTACGAGGACCCTAACCCAGGTTGAGAACCACTGTCCTATAGGATGTGACCTTAAAAAATACAATTGATGCAAAATGCACTCCTTTAATCAATCATGTTTTCAAGAACCTTACCCTAAGTGTTACCAGAGTTTATTCTCAACTCTGTTTTAAAACCTCTGCCACATGCACACAACACACAGCAATAGCAGAAAAACCCAAACACAGGGAACTGATATGTGTGACATTGTGACTCAAGTGTATTGTAATGACTTCTTATCACTTAAAACAAATTTTCTCACAGTCACTGAAACCCACAGTTTAGTTCACACACACACTGATTAAACACTAAAACGTATTTCTGTTACATGAATGTTTATTTTTCTGACTTTTCTCTGATGTTTGCTTTTTAATTGTGAAATGCAGTTTTCAAATGAAACAATCCGAGAAGGAACCATCAGTGTTTTGCTTTAAAGGGTCAAAAGCCAAAAAGTGTGGGAGCCATTGAAATAGTCTGACATCGATGCTGATAGTTGTGTGTTTGTATGAGCTTGTTAAAAACTTGCCATTAGCCTCAGACTTAGATCCACATCTATTAACAAGCCACAGCACAGAAGAGAGAGGACAGAAAGAAAAAAAGACATAGAGAGGAAGAGAGAGGAGCTAGAAGCCCCTTCATCTTTTCAAAAATATTATTTGGCATCAAAGTTGTTTAAACACACACACACACACACACACACACAGCACCCCCATGCCTCTGTCTACTTCTGTCTTTCCCTCATTCACACTCTGACACACACGCACGTCCAAGTTTTCTCGGTTGAGGTAAGGTCAACATATTTTCAGTCTGACTCATAGTTTTGTCAAAACTCATCTTGGGACAAAATGTTTTACTAAAGTACAAAGGTTGGCAGCGGCCAGAGAGATCGAGCCTCTCAACGCTCACCTGTGAGCAGGAATGGAAGGGAAACGGGTCACTCTTTTGGACTTTTTAGAATTCAAAAACAAAGATTAGAAAAGACTAAAAATAGTCTGAGTGTTGATCGCTGATTGGCATAATACATAATGTTAACAAAAAGAAAACTTGGGGCCCAATTGTTAAATTCTCTGATTGAATTAAAAGGAGAATCCAATATTTTATTCCTTCAAACGGTCCTCATTAAGTCAGAAAAACACGTAAGTTGCTAGTGTCAAATAGAAACAACGATCATCTTTGTCTCAAGCACACAAGACCTATAAAAGTTAATAATCATAATGGACATTTACACTGACGATAAGCAGTTCATATATCCAAACACGTTCAATGCCAATGCAATGTGAGGATTTTGCACATTTTTTAAGAGTGTGTTGTATGTGGACACCTTAAGTTCTATGCTATCAATTCTTTAATTTCCTTAATTTGAACTGTTGTTGATCTCAGTGCTGTATGCAGTCTCCTTGGTCAATGACACTCCCTAACTAAACTAAGAATACAATCTGTGCCTTAATATCCTCTGCTCAGGCAGTCATCTACGGTAACATTCTCAACTCAAACCTATTAGTCTTGGAGATGAGCACAGGAAATAGAAGACCACCCATGGAAGGCAGTGTAAATAAGAAATAAACTGGAAATATCCAGTAAGAAGGACCGTTAAATTGCAGGTGAGGTGTAATGTGGAGTAGTGAACAAAGCTGTACAAATACTGCAGTGATCAAAGCATGTGTCACGTTACTTTGATCTCAAAACGTGTACTTTTCCTGCATGAACACACCAATTAAGATTTTCATGGTAGTATACTGCTACCTGTAAAGTACTGCTCTTATCTTATTTTGCTCAGGCACGGTGGCTGCTACTGCTAAGACTGACTATGCAATTCTTTTATAACAAAGTCACCACATTTACTGCTGCTGGAAATACACAATACACTACTTTCTGAAGAGCACAATCTCAACAACAGCCTGCCAGACACAAGAAGTTTAACAGAACAAAGGTAAACTTTACATATTATAGGTTTTATAGGTTGTCAGTGCTGCAGAGTAGGAAAATGACATCTATGTATGTCAAGCATCATTACTCTAGCTGATGAAACAGAGAGTAAAGTCATTTTTGTGGATTAAAGTTATACGACACACGAGCGTTAAAAGTTTTTTTTTGTTTTATTCTTCCCTCATCTCATTTGAAATCCATCCTGTACATGGGAAGAAAGAAACCAAGAAAATATTAAAGTCACTCTATGAATATTCTACTTTTGACAAATTTCTTGTACGACTGATTTGTAGCTTATTTCATTTTGCTTATCCTGTGAATAGTTTGAAAAAGTGGAAACCCATGAGACTAAATTCCTTCAGCAAAACCAAAATCTTAACCAGTGATGTCACCCACGTGCTGTGTAATGAAACCGCGGAGGTGCGCGATGATGAAGTCCACATGATAGGGGTGATGTCACTGACAAGCTAATATGATGACAGCAGCGTAGGGATAAAGACTTATCTAACCTCTGATTTTAGCAGCCAACAATGCACACACACAAGCAGGCACATACTGTACATACACATACAATGAAACATGTTTTTACTTCATAATATCATGTTTTGGTTCATTTTTAAAGTTTTAAATCGACAGTAAGACAACGCACCGTTGGATTAAATTAATTTTTTGTCACAAAATACTACACTACTTAACTGGATACGGAAAAATATCAAGAAAAGATAAATGTGACTCAACTGAAAACTTTGGCTCCAATATGTCTTAAACTACATCCCATACAAACACACAGAGGACCAACACCACCTGCCTGTGAGGCTGCTTGGGCCTTAGCTGCTCCTGTCTCTCTTTTCCAATCATCCTCCTCCTCTCCCTGCGCCTTAATCCGAGATCCCAGGAGCCACTCGGGAACAACACTCCGACTCTTCCAGCTTCTCCCGTTCCCATTTTGACGCGCGTTTCTCAACCGGCAGCTAGAGCATGATCCAAACCGGCGGACTGATGCCATAAGACAGAAGACGGAGAGGGTGAGAGGAAGACGAGGACAGAAACAGAGAAGGGAGGAAGAAGCAGAGTGTTTCTACTGTCATGTTTCTCTGGGTGACAAAAGACAAGTGGGAGAACAGGACTGGACGGCCCAGTCAACCCACAGTTAGACCAAGGCCTAAACCCTGTATAGGAGAGAGAGAGAGAGAGTGTGTGTGTGTGTGTGTGTGTGTGTGTGTGTGTGTGTGTGTGTCCGACCACGCTGTAAAATATGCTATGCTACACGTTGCACGGGTGACACAGTTGTACCATTGTGTGAGTGACTGGGGGAGATGCAGGCAACATGTCTATGACAATCAGTCTAAGTTCATGGAGAGATATGTGCATACACAAACCCGTACCAGCATATGCATAATAATATAACTACGGACCTTCTCTGCTTTTTGAGTTTGTCCATGACAGTTTGACTAGTACTATTTGATAAACTATTTTTCTTTGTTTCGCAAAAACCCAACAACTTTGGATATCCAATACAGTGTTTTCTTGTTTTTTCATTAAAGGCTACTCAAAATACTACGTGCAGATTTTAATGAATGCCCTGACTGATGGACAATATGCACAGCAGAGTACGTCAAACACTAACCAGCTGACTCGTCGACAAAAGGGAGCTTTGATAATGGATTGTTGTTGGGTAGTAAAGTTCAAATATTGGACTGAGTGGTCCTGAAAGTTAAAAATGTGTGACTTTGTATAACAAGCGGTGTCCAAAATCACCCCCTCATTCACACATTCACTATATAATAAACACTCAATAGTTTGCTCTATAATGAGCAATAAGATGAGGATTTCGTACATGTGAATTATCATAATTTCTTTCACTATCACGGACAGGCCTGGTGTCGCATTGCTGCAATTTTTACATCTATCAAAGGCAAAGCACTGTGGGATTTTTAGCATTTTTTTCATTAAGTTTGGGAGTAAATATAGTTCCTTGAATAGGGAGTGATTTCAGACACAGCATATACTGTATGTTACCAACCAACAGGAAATAAAAAGTAAAAAGCTGGGGTTGAGGGCGGGATATCAGAGGTAAGTAACATGAATGCTCAGTAACTTAATGAGTTATTTCACACATCTGGAAAGATGAGTGCACAGCTAGACATCCTTTACCGGCTAACAGCTAGCAACTAGCTTGTTAGCTAAGACAAACAGTTAGCTTCATTGAGTCCACAGCGGCTTTGCTAGCCCTAGCATTGGCTAATTCTTTTGTGTTTTTTTTCCTTCGATACAAAGCCATATCAGTTACTCGCATCAAGTGTTATCAATTCTTGGTAATTACCTGGTTGAGAGGCCTCCCAGGCGGTCGGTGTCTTGCCAGACACAAAAAGACAAAACAGCGGCAGACGGCGCCAAGCTGACAGAAACATTTTAAAACTACAAATCAAAATTAAAAAAAGGTTTTAACCATCCAGAACAGGAGGAAATGTCTTCAACCTATTTCCAATGCTTGACTATGGATCTAAACTCACCCCAGAGGACACAGTGGAGCTCAATAACGCTTATTCATTAGCTAGCCTACAGGCTACAAGCTAATGCTGCTTCTTATTTTTGTCGACACAGACCAACACTGTCGCTGTCTGACCTGCCAGCTAAAAGACAGCACTAACTAACCAGTTGACTTGTTTTTTATTGTTTTGTTAGTAGTATATCCCATTGGCTACAGTCATTAGCACACCATCAAAACTCAAGCTTTAACTGTTGAATGCTAACAAAACAATGATTGTTGTATTTTGCTATCACTCTGAAGCACTAAAGTTTTACTATCAAGTGCTCCCAAACTACCATAGTACATTGAGTAAATAATCTTTAAGCTACTGTGGCTCCAGCTGCAGGAGTCAAAGTTTCACCGTCACAATCCTTCATCCAAATTGTTGCCTTTAGGATGGACAATTTTAAATCAATTGACTGAACAATTAATCAACGAATGGTTTTAATTCTAACATTTTGTCATTATTTGATATCACAGCAGCAGCAGTGACTGTGAAAAGCAGACAAAAGAAAACAGCAACTGGCAAGTGCAGCATACGCTAGTGTAGAATGACAATAATGCAGTTAAAGGTGTAGTCTACGATACTGGAGAAAGCTTGTTGATATTTGAACTCAACAGCAAAAACAAATACACCGTGCTGCTTCAAACTCGCGCAAATAACGCACAGCATTAGTTTGTCCCGTGCACCAGCACGAGTTGTGACATATTATACCGAAGTGTTTAGTGGAAACGCAGCTAAAGCTCTACCAGAGCCGCTCTGTTTGTTTCCCGTTTACAGAGCCAGGGCTGTGTATGAACACCGGACTTTTTTTTCAGCGCATGCACAGAACGGAAAGCTAGCGGACCGCGAGGACATATTCACTGAATTTGACAAAAACTGTTTTGGATTAGAATCGTAGACTACATCTTTAATTGCAATTTCTAACTTCTCTTTTTACCTTGCACAAACATAGTAGTCTGGTGCCCAGCAGACCATTAAAGTTAAATGCTCACAGGCAAAACTAATGGACCTAATCCGTGTGTGCAGCTGTGCCAGTAGGACCCCCGAGTTGTTATCCCTTGACTATCTGGAATTGATCTTTTGTGGCATGTTAAGTATTTTGTGGCATTTTTACAGTAGCTCTTTTGCATTTTCTTTCCTTTTTTTAAAGAAACCAATTAGCACCAGCTGTAATTTAAACCTTCCCCTTGGGACATGGCAGCCAACAGTGCAGCCCCGCATTAGGTGAATCATCAACAAACTGCAAACTAAGATTCTCACTTTAGACATCCTTGTGGCCACGTGGACTACAGATGTATGACTCGGGCAGAAAACTACAGGGAAGACAAACATGACTGAGAGAAACGCTGCCTAAGATATACCATACTGTGTATCTATGGCACGCACATAAACAATGTTTAACAGATGACCCCATTTTCAAAGTAGTGTAAGAACCAGGTGAAACAGTTAGTCATTATCTACATCACTTACAAACACATATACACACACACAAACACACACTTTAGTATGTAGAAATCTGCCTGTGCACACAAAAAAAAGCTGAAATAGCAGCTCTGCTAGAAAGTGCTGTTTCAGAGGAGGCTTTCCTTACATAAGCAAACTGCTCTGTAATTACACTGGGTGGATCCACACCGACCGAGAGAGGAGAGAGTTAGAAAGAGACAGTCAGGAGGGGAGCGACTGGGAAAAGAAATGAGGATAACAAAGAGGAAAAGGAGATAGAGGAAGTACCCGAATAGCCGCCGTTCACAGGTTTAAACCGTCATGATTTTCCACAGCCCAGCTACAGTGAATTGAAAAAAAATCCAGGGGCTATCCTTAAAAGGGAAAGTTTAAGATTTTCAAAGCATATTGCAACTGTCATCAACCGAGGGCAGAACTGTTTTCCCACAGAGTTTTTTTCCCCACTGTGAGAAACCAGATGGAGCCTCACGTTGTGATTTGTTTGCAGCGACACAAATGTCAGTTGAGTCTACATGCAGTTTTTTTAAATGCTCACAAGCCCCTTGAAACCTTGAGTATTCTCACACTTGCTAGGCCAAGGGTTTTAACCTAAATTACATTTATTAATGCTGCTAGTCCTGTTCAGGAGTAAACAAGACTGAAGAAAGTTAAGGGAATGGTTAAACATTTTGGGATACACACTTATTTGCTTTCTTGCCCAGATTTAGATGAGAGGATCTCATGTCTGTATGCTATGTAGTTAGAGCCAGCTGCCTGTTAGCTTAGCAAAAAGACTGGAAACAGGGTTAAACAGCAGGCCTGGCTCTGTACAAAGGTAACAAAATCGTGTCTACCAGCACCTCTAAAGCTTAGTAAAGTTATTTCTCATTTGTTTAATACGTACAAAAAACAAAAGTGTAAAAACCAGGGGGTTATATGCCAGACTATTTCTTGACCAGGAGCAGCTGCCAGGCAACCAGCGAAGACTGCAGGAGGTTATTCCACACAACTCCTTCATAAAACCACGTTTTGTTTTTACGCGCTGCATTTTTATATAGATTAAACACACGAGATAAAACGTGTTAATTAGTGAGCTTTAGAGGTGCTGGTGGGTGGATTTTGTTACCTTCGGACAGGGGCAAGCTAGCTGTTTCCCCCTGTTTCCAGTCTTTATGCTAAGCTAAGCTAACCAGCTGCAGGCTCCAGCTACATATTTACCGTACGGACATGAGAGTGGTATGAGAGTCATAAACTTTTACAAGAGGTACAGGCGATGGAAGATGGGCCAGCAGAGAGAAAAGAGTGTGTTGCAGGAAACAATATACCGGACTCTTCTTCAGCAAGGAGCTTTTGATTTCCACTGGCAGCACAAATGTGAACCACCAACAAACGTATACACACACACACACACACAATTGTCTATAGTAATGCTACATTACCCACACTAGAGGATAATTGGGCAGATTTTCGGGGAAGTGTTCCTGATTCGAGGCTGCTCTGAACCAATTATCTGCCCAAATGATCCTGTAGTGTGAGGGGTTCACAGACATAATCTTGATGTTACTGATTGGATCGGACTCTCCCCGATTTAAAGTCGTAAACATCAAACATGTTCGATAGTTACGACTTGAAATCCTGTAGTGTGGAAGGAACAGCAATTTAATATTGGGCAGAAACCCGCAATAGCCAATGAGAGCGAGCTGACCGGGGAGTGTCACCAACCGCCGCCACATTAAGCCACGCTGCTTCCATCTTCTCAGCCATGAGTTCATCCACAGTTTTATTCTCTTTTTTTTGTTGTTTTTTTTAGTGCAAAACGTAGCACACACAAGTGCACCCAGCTGGCGACGACAGTTTGTGTTTGTTTTTTTCTGAAGTCACGTTTGATCACAGAAGTTTCTGTGAGATCCCAAGTCCCTGGAATCGCCACTCTGAAATCATTTAGTATAAACCGAGTATGTGGTCCTGCGTCTTAACTGAATCGTCTGGTGTGCATTCTTATGATTAAAATATTAAAAATCGGTTAAATCTGTCATCATGTCTGTGGTCTTGCATGTTTTTAAAATCAGTTAGGATTTGAAAATCCTTTAGTGTGCACCAGGCATTTGTTATCTATGAAAATTACTTCAGCATCTCTAAAATTGGCCCCTTAAATCAACCCCCCTCAACACACTCTTACTCAGAGGAACACAAAACATTTATGTTGTGCCTGTCCCAAAAGCAATACGCCAGGCTGTGTGCGTATGAGAGAGAGACAGGCAAAACATGTGTTTGCGTTTGTGTGTGTGTGAGTAGAGGACAAGATGGCTGGAGGTAGGGGACGTTTTATCTCCAAAGTTCTCCGCTCTCCTGGGACCTTAACCACATAGGAACAGGAACCATAGACAACATTAAGTTTAGTCATAAAGTTCCTTTTTTGTCTCTTGTAAGTGAAATGCTTGTTATAGTCAATCGACTCGACCAGTAAGATCTATGTAGATGACACACGGATGCCATCACAGTACAGGGATCCATCCTTTTAGGTACAGTTTTCTTCCTCCATTGGCAAAAGTGAACTCAAAATGTCTACCATCAGAGGCTGCCTATGTGTCACTGAAACCACAGATATCTGCAGTGGTGGCCTTTTGATCATCTGATTCATCCCACCTCTTCCTTCTCATCTGCTGAGTCATGAAGACCTTCAACCAGAACAAACCACATCCTCGTCCTTTCATCTCTCCCTCACCTTTACCTCGCTCAGCACCCCGCACTTTTTGGACCTCACTAAACCTGGGTTGACCTTTGCATGTTAAAAAAAGAACCCCTAGCACCCACACCATGTCCTTTGTGTGTGTGTGTGTGTATGTGTGTAACGTGTCCTTTAACTTTACTTTTGAGTCTGCTTTCAAAGGAGCCAGTTGCGTATTGGATAAGCTCCTTCCTCTCCATTGATCACGAAGTAAAAAGGTTTGATGGTGCATTTTCTACCACATGTTCATTAGCAGCCTTGAAAGAATTTTTATTCAATTTGAGAGGGAACATTTGTCCTGCACAGTAAATGCTTCTTTTGATTACTTTCTGTGCTCATAATATCAAGCCTATACTTTTTCTGCACATTCATGTTATCATTTTATCGATTCAGTGATTCATGACCCTTAAAAATATTTATGGTGATCAGCTCATTTTAAATTCATTTTAAAGTGAGGTGTCAATCCCCTTTTTCTCTCTAGTGTGTTCCCAATAGTGTGTCAGACAAACCAGTAGACAAAACAAGTTGACTGTGGTTTGGTTGTGGTTAACTGCAAACGCCCAAGGACATACATATTCTAAAAAGCCTGTTTTAGCCTCTCAATAATTACTTACGATGAAACTTCTGAGCAAAGAACAAACCAGCTCAATGCTCCAGTATCTTTGCATCTCTACCTTTACTGTTCCTCTCTACATCTGGGGAAGAGTGGGGATTTCAACAGGGGAGTGAAAGAAAAAAAAGACTGGGCAGAGGGAAAGTATTTGATTCCATGTGGGTGGCCTGATAAAACAAAGTCAGTCATAAATCTGAAGCTATAAACACTGTGCTTTTAGACCTAATCCACAGAGCAGAGCACAAACCAATCTTTCTGTCTCCTTTCTTTCTCTCTTCCTCCCATTAGCACTCCTGCTAGCGTCCTCTTTAAACCTGTACTGGCCTCATCAATAGGTAATACATGGACAAAGGACATTTGAGAAATGATTTCATGTGACTCCGAGTCACAGAAGAAAGAGCGTGGTACGTATACAGCTGTCCTTTGTTCAGTTCAAGGATATGTAAGAAGTACTGTATATACAAACACATTAATATGGCTGGATATCCTTTAGAGTACAGACTAAAATGTGTCTGTAACACTGAGTACAAGTACCAAAAATTGGCACTGAATGATTGACCAGATCCTTAGAGTTGTTTACTTATTTTTTATCATATATTTACCCTGATTTAAATTGGAATCTTGCTGATTTTAGACTGTTATATTTAAGCAGGCAGTCTTTGTATAGCTGCTCATATTAAGGCAAAATTCAACACTGATGCATTTAAGAAGTTTAGCATAATTTGTTAAATTATATATTTATATTCCTACAAGAAAATGCCAAAAAAATATTGTTTTAGTACCGGCACCAAAACTTAAATGATACCATATTAAAATATGGTCACTAATGGATGACACACAAAAATCCTTGGGAGTCTCCAGCTGTTTTGGGAAGTTGAAGACTGTTATGCAACAAGACGAGAAGGAAAGATGGGCCACATTCCTGCTGCCTGCTAAAGTGAAAACGACTCAAACAGTAGAGGAAACACACACACATACACACACACACACTTATTCAAGAGGAATCATAATCCATCACGGGGGAAAAAAACAATGTTGTTTTGTTGAAAAAGTCAAAGGAGATACACACAGACACTGTTGTTTTCTGTAATACGGAACAGTACTATTTCTTTGAACCTGTCTGTTCAGCTGCTGTGAAGGAAGAGCTGTTCTGTACCTGAGAGGTGCTCATTTTAGACTGACTGGACGAACTGTGGTGGCCTATTTAACACATTTAGTGGACTAGTGCACGAAAAGATGAATAGACCCAGTGCTCCTTTCTTCCACTGGTTTTATGTTCAAGTTCAAGGGTGATAACGCCGTATTATCAATAACTGTCTCTTCATATTCTCATATAAAGATGTCTTACATAAGACTTGTCACATCTAAATGAATGCTAATAAGCTATTTTTTCTCAAATCAAAACAGGTAAACACGAGTCAAAATTTATGCTATATGGTTTTGAATACTTTAATAAACCACAGCATATCAAAGATGGATGCCATGATATTGACTTTGTTCATATAACACACCTCTGGTTCAACTAAAAACCAGCCTTTTTCCACCGTCTTCTCCCATTACCTCTCATTCCCTCCCCCCCTCACCGTTTCATTCTTCGGCTCTCTCTCTCTGTTCTATTTTGATCCTGTAACTTTTTTTTTTTTTTT
>NTHP01000137.1:494930-508183 GCA_003416845.1 Oplegnathus fasciatus | reverse complement strand
GGGGGACAAAGAAAAAAAGTTTTCACTCATGCACAATAACCCCTCTGTGGTGCTTCCCATGTGGCTGTCTGGTTAACAGGTCCTTTTGTTCCACAGAGGAATTCTGTGTTACATTCCCTCAGAGAGGAGGAGCTGCTGTCTGCAGCGCCCTCCACAGTCTGACCTGGGAAATGTCAGGTCATTGATAATGGACAAATCTGCAATAGTCTACAATTCTGTATCACTTGAGCAGGATTCAGTTCTTTTTATAATTTGATTTGACTTTTGCCAAATTCCCTACACATTTTTAACCAATTAACTGTGAGTATTTCCACTACATATTCACCAACTATTGGCTAAAGTTTATCTTTGTTCAGTTTGGAAGCTCGGATCGGGACATGAATTTCACCAATAAATTCCAAGGAAATCTGTACCAGACACTGTCATGTTGCCAGATGAAATTGTGTTAACCTGCAAGTTGGAAAAGTTAACTTGTGCCAGGAAAGTTGCAATCCAGGAAAATGTGAATAGGGGAAAAAAAAACAAGCAACACAATCTTTTCCATCAACATTTACCTCTTAGATATATGATATATGCACATAATATACAAGTAAAAAAGTTAATGATAAAAATTATGATACAATAAAAGTTTAAAGTTGATTCTAATAGCCTTACTTTGCTTTTGAGGGCTGTTATCTCCTCAAAATCCACCTGGCTACAAATGTTGTGAGCCACCTTGTCACGTACATCAGCCTATCATTGGTCTGACCAACCTGAGAGTTGAGGGAAGTTGATGTTGTGTTGTGAAAAAGAAGAGGGAAATATGTTAATTAGAAATCATTATTCTGAATGAAGTAAAGGCATTCATGACAGGCGGCGTAGCATTTTTTTAATGTCTGTTTTCAGTTAGTTTTACACAATGACAACATCCAAAACATATTCACAAGCAAGAAAAAAAACAAGTAAAATATATAAAAACATACATGTGGCTTTTTCATCAACATAATTACACCTATGTAACAAAAATAAAACTATCTTCCTGGTACTACAATGTGTTACAGTATTTTACAAAAATAAGAATTCTTCTAAATAATACTGATGGACACAAATATGTTGGCACAGCACATCTCTCTAAACTGACACACACACGACGCATTTCAGACAGTCGTGGAAAAATAAAATAAATCAGACATCACAAACACACACAAACAAGACCTTTTTGCTGAAGCACAACACACAGTATATTACATCACTGAATGACACACATAGATTAAGGCGTTCCTAACATTTTTAAACAAAAATGGTCAAAATGTGCATTTAAAACGCATGATAATTACATGTTCACATTAAACCAATATACACATTTCTTCCCTCATGGGTGCAAAACTCAAACTGTAGTTGCAAGTTTGAACAAAGTGTTTAGGTAGTAAAGCTGCCTAAAGGTCATCTGTTACAGTGGCTTCACAGCAATTCAAAGGCCGCTGGCAAATTTAATTTACTCAGAAATCAGAAATAAGGATTACTTCAGTAATTTCAGTTTAATTTGAAATCAAATTGTTAAATCAGAGAAGGTCTGATCTTAAGGCTGGGAGAGCCTGGTGTAAGTTATGGATTAAAAGACGCTAAGTTACTTAGTTGACATATTCGGCATTAAACTAACCACCTCATTTTATAATCGGAATTAACTTATGTTGGCAGCAAGTGTATCAGCTTCATGCCACAATTACTAAGACCTCTGCAAGTGTGTATCTATAGTATGTAGGCTATATATGGCTATATATATAAAATTCTTGTTTCTTTACAGTGTGTGTCTGAAAGACAACATGCAAATGTAATTGAAAATAAGTACTGTAGTAGCAAACACATGAAAATTTGAATTAAGTTAACTTAACATGAAGCTACAGCAAAACGCAGTTTCAACAAACAACTACACATCAATATGGCCATTTACAATACAATCTGCATTTATGTTCATTTCATGAACATTACAGATCACCACATCAACTCAGTAACTCAGTTACTTGGTATAACTCCGTAAGAAATACCAGAAGGACGTTTACGTTAGCAAGTTCGTTAAGTTAGAGCTATCAAAACAGTACTAAGTACTAAACAATTCACATGTACTCTAAAGTGCCTCTTTAAGAGTTCAGAGCTCCTTTTCATAAATGTCTCTATTCCCTATTATTCATTCTTTATTCTATCATCTCTATAACACCAAACTTCCACCAACAGAGGTGATTTCTTGGAAAAGAAATCTTAATTTCATGGGAAGGGTTCACACACTCTCAGGAAGTGGAAAACCGCAGGGTTGGGCCTTGATTTAGAACCGACCCCAAAGTCCATAAATTGCATTTTTACTTCCCTCTAAACATATAATGTATCTGATAAGGATTTTTTAAAAGTATGAACGTTGGCACAAACTGGATTTGTTCACTGGAGAATTTAAAGAACATGTGGAGAAGACCATGGACTGATGGCTTATTTTAGTGTGGTATGAGCTGGATATTTAAGTTTTGTTGGCATCGGTTTATCTCTGATTGTAGTGGGTAATGTGTTAATAACTGTACAATTTTTAGAAAGAACAGAGAAACAGAGACAGCATTTCAGTGCATTGGGGTTACAGCAGTGGGGTGCACACACCATCCAGTGGTGAAAACATGCAACAACAAGCCTTACAACTTGGATAATGCTGAAACTACGTGTCACTTTTAGGGGAAAAAAACAGTAGAAACCTTCATATGAAAGTGTAATTACTCCATATATTTCATTTTCAATCTTGCTCTCACTACTTCAACTGCCATGTTTTTGCAATCCTATGCTTGTGAGGTGTGTTTCACCCCAGCACAAGTTCATTTCCACACAAAAGTGCTTCATGCAATTCTAACATGCAGTCATAAACATTTACAATTGCTTTGAGCATTTTACATGGTTTCGCGTCATAGTGGATTTTATCCTAAAACACAAACGTATTGATCTTTCCTTCTCTCTCTCACCATTTACGTCTCCACCATCTTTCATCTTTAGTTAGATATAAACTGTGGAGACACTCATTATTTGATCATTTTAGAGCATTTCTATTATACTGCAGTTCACAGTGTGAAACAAAATGAAAAAAAAAAATGTATTTACGAAAAAAAAAGATAAAAGTTTCTCCTTTACTACCCAGTGCACAGCGGAAACTGAAAGTAAACATTTCACAGATAGCGTGGGCCAATACAGGATGTGAATGCCCTGGTCTGCTGACAGTATAATCAGCATGTACATGTACAGTACATGTACAGTACTCGTCAGCCACAATAATAACGAAATAAAGGAATCAGGAATCACACACTGGTGCCCTTGTCCCTGAGGGTGGTGACTTTGAGAACAAACCTTCTGGTGCTCTGGCGGTAGCGTGGCTGGGTGAAGTAAAACAGAATAGGGTCCAGGAAGCTGTTCATGCTGGCAAACGGCCTGGTGCTCTTATAGATGATTGAAAACAAGTTCCTCGTCTCGCAGGGCGCACCGGGCAGAGTACGAATCACCAGGTACATGGTCTTGGTGAGGTGAAACGGCAGGAAGCTTATGCAGAACACCGCCGCCACCACAATGATCATCCTCACCGCCTTGTCCCGCTTCTCCCCCGTCGCCATGGAGACACCCTGGTAGGACACTGGGCGGCAGAGGATGTGGGCCATCCGACAGTAGCACACCATCACACCCATGAAAGGCAACAAGAAGCCGAGGCAGGTCAGAGCCATGCCGTAAGGATAGTAGTCTACTGAATGCGTTGGCGTACTTAAATCATAACACACTGTGCGGTTCCGCTGGATTCCCGTCGCGGCAAAGTGAAAAGTTGGCGCACACAGGACGGCGACCACCAGCCACACCCCTCCGCATACACACCACGCCAACCTGCGACCGCCTTGCTTGGGCCACATCGCGAGAGGATGGCATATGCCGACGTAGCGCTGCACACTGATGCAGGTGAGGAAGAGGATGCTGCCATGCAGATTACTACAAGAGGAAAAAGAGAAAAAAGAAAATGCTGTTGAGGTAAATCTGCTGTATTTTACAAATTGTGTATCTATTACATTTGTATCTGGTGGTGTCACCTTGTATCAAACACCAGCAGTGCAATGTCAGGTCAAGATTGTGCTTGACGCACTAGCGCGTGAGATTTGAACTCTCTACGTCTGTCTTTCTTCATTCTTTGAGCAACTACGTGTGTCATTTTTCGTGTGAACAACAGCATGAAATACCATCAATGCCTTAGAGGAGAGCCCGTCCAAAAGTGTGCGCTGTTATTTGCATTATTTATCACATCTAGCCCCTCTTTATGCCAGCATACCAGGATCCTTTGAAGCGTACTGAGACCTAAAGAAAGTTAAAAGATAACGGAATACACACAGCTGTATACAGAGATAATTAGCAAATATTTAGTCAAATATCTCACCTGTAGAACTGACACCTGACCAGTTTACAGGCAAACTCCCCAAAGGGCCAGTAGTCATGACTGCCGTAGTTGTAGATGAGCAAGGGAAGTGACATCACATACAGAAAGTCGGCTATGGCCAAGTTGAGCATATAGATGTTGTTTTTGGACAGATTGGGCCGAGTCCTCCATATCTTCAGTATGACAGCAGCATTGAGAGGAAGGCCGAGCACGAAGACAAAGGTGTACACAGCAGGGAGTAAAATACGTTTAAAGTCTTCCTTATAGGTGCAGCGAAGGCTGCCTAACCCGCTGACATTGCTGATGTTAGCGGCGATTAAGCTGTCTGCAGCATATGGCTCTGTGGGGTGTTCGCTGGTAGAGAAGAAGTCCAAAGAGAAGGTTTTCGAGATGACAGTTTCCGTAGGGAAGGAGTTGACAGAGTGTGGCATCTTCACATCCTGGAGGAGAGACAGGGAGAGACATGAAAGGGTTGTTACTTTGACAATAATGTCAATATTTCAACAGAAATAAAAACAAGAGCAATGATGTGGATATGCACTAATGATGTGATTTTGCCGACTGTCACCGTAATTTTGAGCTATTGGAAAAATCAGAATTAACAAAGCACAAACAGTAAACCAGTCTTACTTAAAAATGTACAAATTACACTTAAAAGCATAAGTTGTATTTTTATTTGTTCATTTAACAGGGACAAGAAGAAGTACTACAACAGATGTGATGGATGTAGGCCATCTAGCTGAAGAAAATGTTTAGACCCTGCTTGTGTTTTTTAAATTCAGGTTAAGACAAATAAGCAAACACATAGATAACACAGATTTAGCATTAAACTGACACACTGTGTATATGCATGTGTGTATCGTACACGCCTGTGTATGCACTGAAAATGAATTCTTTTTGAGTTCTTCAGTGCCCATGTGATGACACAGCCAGGGAGAGAAACTCTCCACCAGAGGGCACAAGAGATCAGTATTTGATTTATGTCATCAACATCGCCAACATCACAGGGAAGCAGTCACCTTGAGCCCTGTCAACAATGGACTTTGAGCTTAGAAATTTATTGATAAGTCTACATTTTATCAATTGGGTAGCAGGGTTCAGTTAATTACTATCTGATACTAGTGCAGCTCCGAGTTAAGTATGACACCACATTTAATAAATAACTGCACGTTAGCTGTGAGCAACTGGAGAGGACAGGGAAGCAGCAGTATAAGTACTAGTACTTCGATCCTATCAATCAATCAATCAGTACTTAAGTTAAAGTAGAAATACAACCACAGAATACTTCATTATAAGTAAGAGTCCTGTAATCTTTATTTAGGCAGGCATTTCATTGTTATAGTGAATACATTTAATGCCAGCTCTGATTATTTTATTAATAGATTAGATTATGATAATCAAATCCTTCCATCACTTCATAACAAGTGGAAGCTGGACAGCTGCAAGTTTTGAAATGAAAACCACTGTCTGGTCTCTCACTCACAACTCACACTGTCTGGAACAGGCTGAGATTAATCAACAATCTTAATTACCGCTCCCACAACCAGCATCAATCATATCCATTTCCTTCAAGGCAGCATGTGGGCGAGTAAGTGATTGGCTTAAGCCACTTCCTTCATACCCTTGTCAGACTGTGACTCATTACATTTCACAACTAACACCCCTTCAGCTGGAAAATGATTATGTGTGCACATGTGGGATGTCTTGTAACAGCTTAAAAAGCTGTGTTTTCAAAAACTGCGTGTGATTTAAGTTAACTCATCTGTGTGGGTGCATGGACAGTTTGTTGTGAACAACAGTGACGCATGATTTCATAATTCCTGTTAGAGTAATTGAAGGAGAGGAGGAGGGAGAGGGAGCCGAGTGCCAGCAGACCATAAAACATTTGACTACACTGAACCAATGAGCAGGCAAAGATGAAACGACAAAGGTTTTATTTGCTGATGACTCATTTACAGCGCAATTCGGATTTTTTGATTTGTTGACTCGCCTTTCTCAAGAAAGGCTTTGTGACCAGCTTTCTTGGCAATCTTAAAGCCCAGTGGCATAATGACAGTCACTCAAATAACCAAGCTTTCTGCAAACACTGCACTGTAGAAAATGATGTCTGATTAACTCCATAAATCCCACTAGTAAGGGAAGAGGCCAGCTTTCGTGTTCAGGCCTGCCGTCAGTGGGCTAACCATGCCTAACCTCCCAGGATGAAGCGTAATGAACACCACCTTTTGTTGTCTGAATCTGATATTAAAGCTGCAATCCATACTGCAGCTTTCCGTACGTACAGCCAAGGTGATGTTGTCACTTTGCGCTTATTGGTATTCATAATGCTGGCATGAATATGCAGTTAAAATGTCAAAGAGCGAGCTGTGACACGAAACCAAACTTAACCAAAGAACTTAACAGGTCACCGGCAGGTCTCCTTTGTCAGGTATTACACTGCAAGGTATCCTATAATAGAGAGAGAAAAAAAAGAAAACGCACATGTTCAGGATCCTACAAGCCCTAGCAAGCAAATCATCGGTCTACAAAAAAGCAAAGCAGGAATAACAGCTGAGATCTGCCAACTGAAACAAGCGCAGCTCTGTTTCCTGTACTGAAAATCTGCACCTCATTAGGACTGGCACTGTGGTGGAGATAATCATATATCACTGGAGGAGGATATTGTTCATGAAAAATTAATGAACTGTTGAGTGTCAATTTATTTTTAATTAATTAGGGAAAAGGGGCAAGCGAAAGTGTAAAATCTCCTCCTGATCTATTTTATCCTTTGTGGTGATGTTATACACAGATTTTCGTCTAGTCTATTTTAACTTATTCTCACTCTACATTTCTGTCATCAAATTGTATACACTGAGAATTTATTGTTGATTTATTCTGTACACTCGACATCTATCACATGTCTGTCTGTCCTGAGAGAGGGATCCCTCCTCTGTTGCTCTTCCTGATGGTTTCTTCCATTTTTTTCCCCTGTTAAAGGGTTTTTTGGGGGGCGGGTTTTCCTCATCCGAATCGAGGGTCTAAGGACAGAGGGTGTCGTATGCCGTGCATGACTTTGACGTTATGTAAAGCACTCTGAACTGTTTTTGTATGATATGGTGCTATACAAATCAATTTGAACTGAATTTGAATTTAATTATTGCATATTGAAGAGTGCATGTTTAAGACTGCTTTCTACAGCCGTCACAACTTTAAGAGGATTCGGTGAGTTTAGCGTTCAACAAAAACATGAACAGGCTTCGTAGTTTAACTCGAATATACCTTATTAGCTCAAAATATAATATGTGTAAAACGTAATTAAACTTAGTATAAACTGACATAAATGAGCCCAGTTAATAAGTTGACTGCTGACTTTTATGGTTAATCCCTAATGCATTGTGAATGCATGAATGCATTGTGTGCACTAGGTGAAAACATTCACATTTCACTTTCAATTACAGCAATATTTTATTTTTGTTCAGCCTCAGTGATGACAGAGTACATGTTTCTGCTGTAACTGTCCAATCATACAGAATAACGCATGCCAAAGAGTGCTCCTGATATCTGATGTGTATGTGTTTGAAGCGATCGTGTTTCCAATTTTCAAACACTCCAGAGAGCAAACAGTAATCACAGGCCTCTAAGTGGTCATATCTGCACTGTGTGTGCGTGTTCGTGCCTGTGTGTGTGCCTCTGATGGCTTCAGGGTTAAGTGTTTGCTCACAGTCACTCTCCAGGCCGTATCCATTTCCTAATCGGCGTTGACTTTAGTTTAATAGCAGAATAATAGATGTACACATTAAAAGCACATCAAGAAACAGAGACAGACAGACCCAAACCACACCACAAACCCACAGAGAAAAACTCATTTGGAAATCACAACTTTAAATTTCACAAGATTTATATCACCAGAATGACTCCAGAGTCAATATTTGTTGGGAGCATATTTGAGGCATTTTTTTTACAGTGTTCAAACAAAGTAAAACGAGATACCTCAGATACCTGTGGTGTTTCTAAAATGACACATTAATGCATACGTATAAAGAAATATTGCTCTTCTAAAAATGAGTCAAAGAATGTTATCCCTAACCCTTAAATGACGCAAATGAAAGACACAAAGGTTTAGCCTATTTTTAGACGAGATTCTCGAAAACATAAAAATGAAAGTTGAGTGTGTAATGAAGTCATTTGAAGTCACATGTTTATTCCATCGCGACATGAACAGCAAACACTAATTAAGACATTGCTCACCAACCTTTGCAGGAATTTATTTGGCTGTGTCATTATGGGTGTGAAGGAGTCACCTACTTTTGCTCTATGACTCAGAGCAGCTTCTTCTGCCCACATAGTTGTAGTATTTTTGGCAGTTTTCCTGAAACTTGTCCATACATCTTCTCCTCAAACCCTTTCTGTGGGAAAACAGACACGTATTCTGTACCAAGACATTTGAAAGCCACCACCCTGAGGGGAAAACCATGTGATGTAGTGCTATTAATAATAAAAGTTTTTATTATTTCAGTTAATAAGATATTTTAGCATCAACTGAAACTATTCCTTGGATAAAGTGGAGCTTGATTCTGATAGTAAGCAACCATTTACACCTCTTAAGTTATATGTTGCACAGTAGTATTGTAAATGTTGCTTAAAGCAAATCTTATAGATTACCTACACTGCCTGGCAGCAAATGTAGCCACTCATTCAGGAATGTGAGCAAAGACTACAATGCTGTTTCATGCTGTTTTCACTGGTATATCTGATAATCTTACCCTTAAAACCATTGTACTGTATGCGTCTACAGTCAAAAAGGTTCTTGGAGAATGCGGGCATCGATCCCGCTACCTCTCGCATGCTAAGCGAGCGCTCTACCATTTGAGCTAATTCCCCTGCATGCACATGCTATAAAAAACGGCAAATGACATGTCACACCCACAGTCCTTCTCACAGGGGTAACGCAACGCTGACCAGGACGCTCCCTCACTCTGCGCTCCATTTATCTCCCTCTCGCACATGCTTAGACAAGAGAGACACGCTGCTGCATACTCTCTGTCCTCAGGCCTGCCAAAAGGCTGAGCTGAAGGTGACGCAAGATTATTTATAAACCATGATTGCAAGAATACGACTGCAACTCGAGACAAATGTAGGAGATTAACAACTGAACATGACCCCAACAGGGTAGTAAATCAAATGCCACATTTCAAGTTGTAATGATCGTTCAGCGTGTGGATTTGGTACCATCAGGTCTTTTTAACCCTGGTTAAGGTAACATGAGACAACCCAGAATATGTCAACATCTGCAGCAGTTAGCAGAGCCTGGCTATCACTTTCTTTAACGCAGATACAGAAACAGGCAGAGAGTAAATAGACAGAAACACACACACACACTGGACAGACTCATACCTACAAACGTTTAACGCTGCACTAATCTTTTTTTTTATTATTAACAATGGATCAAATTATGAATTATGACTATGAATAATGTGAAACGTATCACTCACAGTGACAAAACCACAGAGAATTATTACCAATTCCGCAGTTCCTCCCATTTCTACAGGGCGTTTACGAGCTTATTGTTTTGGTCTTACAGCCCACAACTTCTTGGTTTGGCTTACCCTCACCGCCCTCAGCGTCTCTTCCAACAGTAGCAGGTAGCTGTTTTTGTTAAGGAAAAGGCACTCATTAATCTACTATATGCTAATTGCTCAGCACCAAACGACAGGCAGATACAGTTAGCGACTGGCTGGTGAACATAGCGGCTATGTTTAGCAGCTAAGGAGCCAGATCCTTCTCTCAGGACTTGGTGGAGACCAAAACAGAGTTAAAAAGAGTGAATACTGGACTTACAGTTATCAGCTGGACTCACACTTCAAAATGAATACTTATGTTGCTCTGTGTCTGCTGGATGTGTAAATAGACAACCGTTTGCTAACAAATTTGCAACTTTAAAAGGTGACAATACGTGCCAAGTGGTCAAAAAACAACAATTAGGCCTAATGCAGGAATGTAATTAACTGTAAGTATGTAAGCAACAATTAAATTAGGGCTACAGCTATAGATTATCTAATTAATCTGTCGATTATTTTTACGATTCATTATTAAATCATAAGAAAACTGTGAAAATCACAATTTTCAAGACCCCATGGTGACATCTTTAAATTAGAGCTGCAACGATTAGTCGATTAATCGATTAGTTGTCAACTATTAAATTACTCGCCAACTATTTTGATCACCGATTAATTGTTTTGGGTCATTTTTTAAGAAAAAGTGTCCAAATTCTCTGATTTCGGCTTCTCAAATGTGAATATTTTCTGGTTTCTTTAGTCCTCAATGACAGTAAACTGATTATCTTTGGACAAAACAAGACATTTGAGGATGTCACTTTGGGCTTTGTGAAAAAGTGATCAACATTTTTCACCATTTTCTGACATTTTATGGACCAAACAACTGATTAATCAAGAAAATGATAGACAGATTAATCAATAATGAAAATTGTTAGTTGCAGCACTACTTTAAATTACTTATTTTGTCGAGCCGACAGCCCAAAACCAAAAATAATCAATGAACAGATATAAGACAGAGACTTTTAAACTTTTCGCCACCACGTTTCAATTAAAGACAAGCAAAAAAGTGCAAAAAATACAAAACTAAGCAACACCCCTACCATGCACAAACACAGATACATACTAATCAGGATTCATGAGCTGTGGCAGCCACTCTATATCTGCCTGACTGGCTTCAGAGATGTTGCCCTTTAGGTTATCTAATCTAAAAGAGCAGGTAACGGGTGACTGGTAGATAAGGGCACATAAAGACTCATACTGTAAACTGTACACACAGACACTGTCTCTGTAACAAACACAGAGCAGGAGATGTAAACGAACAGAGGAGGGAGATGTTGAGTTGAGGAGAGAGAGCAGGGAACAATTAAAATCGAATTACTTTCCCATCTCTGATCTCTACCGTCCCTGGCCAAGCTAATCAATGATTCATGCCCGCTGCTCCTCACTCTCTGGACACTCATTCAATGACATGCAAACACAGGCTACCACACGTGTATACACACTCGTGCTTTGGCTGTAATGAATTTGAAAAATGGCACACAAAGTGACAAGGAAGGAAACAAAAATCAGTGTCACACATTAAAGACTGCAGGCGCACACACATGGAAACAGGCATTCGTCTGCCGCACAGAAACACGGACTCGCATGTACAAAACATGCATGTACACGTCAGCACACAAAACATAAACATCCTCTTTACTGAGATAAACAATAAACATTATTTCATTTTCCCAACAAAGACAGATGCAGCTGCAGTGGCCAAACGCACACAACTGCATGCTGCAGAAGTCACAGCCCTTTTTCTTAATTAAAAAAAAAACACTTTACTAATTACCTTAGCTAATATGGTGCAGGCTAATACGAGTCTATCAATCCTGAGGACAGGCGCTGTGGCCATAACACAGGGGACATTTTAAACCAATCAGCTGCACCATAAACAGATACATGGGTGAGGAGGAAGGCTGGTGTTCGACACAAGCACACTGCCTGCCACATGGTCTGGAGGAGAATAAAACTTGTTGCATGAGACCCAACTGCAATCAGTCACCAGTCCTAATAAACAACTTCTAAACTCCCCTCAGAGAACACTGACTATCTCTCACATACAAAGCAAGCAGCACACACATTTGAGCAAATCCCCCCTCTCTTGGTCTTCTCTGAAAAATGAGGTGCTTGCACTGATTGTTTGATTTCCACAGAAGAAGTGCAAAAGCTTTAAGTACAAATATGGACAATATTGCATGGCTAGACAGAAGGATTTATGCAGTAATCTAGTGTACAAAATCCTCTTCCGGCAGAATCAAACCAAAGTCTTAAGCCAGTTACCTCTAGTCCGATGAAATATTACAGATGGACAGGAGTGCCTTCAAAACTGATATGGATCTCACGCACGCCTGCAGGTGACAATACACAGCGCTCTGCTGTTAATCATTTGCCTTAACTTGTAGACAAAAACGTGTTGCTGCGCGCCTGCTGCAAGGATTTGGACTGAGGATTTCATCAGGCGTGTAAAGACCGATAGACAGCAGTTTAGGCTGCTCTCTGTGTGACTCTTGTCGAGCAGTTGCCACATAAGGGGGGAAGTGAATGCAGCTCTGATGAAACAAGTAACATACAGAGACAGACGGGACAGCGGGGCATCGGGCAGTGAAACCACAAGGTTCCTTCTGGCACGATTGTCAGACTAAACTGTCATTTTGTTTCACTTCATTCATTAAGCCTGACACTGTTGGCTGATTTCTGGTTAAGGTGGTGGGGAGGGTGTGGGCAACTTGTTTTGTTTTGCCCCAACCTTCCAGTGGCTAATAATGTATCCGTCCTGCTGAAGTCATTTTCAGTCGACACAGAGGCTGTGGCAGCGATTGCTAGGGCAGTCAAAGAAATATGCAGATTTGGAGCGCCCTGGTGGCTTATGGCTTAAAGCACCAACGTCCCTTCTTAGTGTCTCCTCTGTAAACTTAATAGTAAAGTAAATTCCCCAGTAAAGAAATATGCAGACATAAGAGGTGTCATTTCTTGTAAAGTATTTTGGGGGATTTTGTTAGCCTGGCTCCAGACTTCTGAATCACCATCCAAATCTCAGATTTGGTTTGCAATTCCAAAAGGTCTGGTGTTGTGCCCATAGACAGCTGCTTCCCCCGGTTAGAGAAGCAACTGAATCAGAGCTTGGTAGGCAGGATGAAGAATGGGGGTGTCATCTTCCTGTATAGCTAGCTACCATCCTAGCTAGATTCATGAAAAATGGTGACAGAATAATGGCTACAAACGTGGATGAGATTGACGCAGCTGTACAAGTTGGTGTAAGT
>NTHP01000137.1:484564-494841 GCA_003416845.1 Oplegnathus fasciatus | reverse complement strand
AACATAAACTCAATGCCAGGATGAATGAATGAGGAAAAACAAAACGGCATCTCAGTCTGATTATCAGGCTAACATTTTAAGCCTTTATTATACAGTAAACAGTAGAAAGCCAACCAGAAATGAGGGGAGAGGGAGAGTAGACTTGAACGAGGGACATTGCGATTACATGGTCAGCGTCTTAAACCCATAGGCCACAAGGATGTTCCAAGAGTTATTATTTCTGTGTTTAGTTTTCCAACGTGTACAGCTGCATCAGTCTCAATTGTTGCAGATTTTTGTGGTTATTTTTCATGGATGTAGCTAACTAGCTATGTAGGAAGACAACTTCCCTACTCTTAAATCCCGCCAACAAAGCTCTGACAATGTTCAATTGTTTCTGTTTGCCGTCAGTGAGCGCAACACCAGATTTGTTTGACTGTTTGAGATGTTCAAAGGTCTGAAAAACAGCACCGTTAAGAAACTTATGCAGGAAGTTGAAATATCTATTTGGTTCATACACACAATACACACAAAAACTCATGAACAGATACAACAACAGCCACACAGACATGCTTGTTTCTCTCTTATTTCTGTCCTTTACACCTCTCTATCATCAGAATAATAAGGGCTTGTTGATTATGCACAAATATCCCAAGGACGCACAAATATTTTCTTCTTTTGTGGTTGTCTGGGCACTTGTTTTTGCTCTTGAATGGTAATGGTTACTGGTTCCTTTTCATGTTGATAGAAAAACATGTTTTTTCCAAATATAAGCTGCTGCAAGTTGCTGTAACGGCTTGATACACACCTTTGGTGAGGCAAAAAGCTTATCAAAAGCTTAACAGAGTGGTAAGTAGCAGTTAGCCTGTGCCCTGTGGTGGCTGTTGTCTTGGGTTTGTGATGCAGAGGGGATGTGAATGCAGCTCCGGTAAAACAGAGTCAGTAAAGCATAAAGACAAGACAAAAAGAAAAGAAATGTCTTTGCTGACTGATTCCCAAATGCATCTCTGACAATCTTGGAGCATTATACAGTAGTTACCATTCGCTCTGGTCACTATGGTTCCCAATTAAGAAGAATTATAGGAGTGATCCCTCTAAATCCTACTCAGACCAGAGAAGTCAGATTTATCTGAGGACATCTGTATTAAATTACCAATTTTAAGAAGTCATTGGCTGGCATGTTTGGGATGGCTGCCACTGGAGCTTTTGATTATTTACTCAATGAGATAATGCCATGCACTTAACTTTGTCCTGTAAACAACTTTGTTTCTTTCTCTCTCTACCCCTCTATCACCTCTCTGTCTCTGTCTGAGTGTCTCTAAACCAGTGTTACATTAGTCTGTTCCCAGTCGGACAGACAAAACACCCAAAGAAGCCTGACCATTGCCTGGCTGAAAGGAATCTTCACTAAAAACACAGTAACCATGCCAAAGTCCCATGGGGAGTGTGCCAGGTCTTTACACATGACAGCCCATCCAAATAATTCTTGGTTATTACGTCTGTAATGTGACAGCTTGTTTTCACTGGACTTAAGTACAGTTCCCTTGCTGCCACAAAAATTACAGAGCGAACAGCGTGACATTTAAAGTTGTGTAATATGAGTTTATTGCAAGAATCTCACTTCACTATTTTTCAGCAGAGAAGATGTAGGCTATGTAATGTCCAACGGGAAGCAATTATATACTTACATGAGCTGAAACAAATGACAGAAAATGAATTAGCAATGATCTGATGAACGATTAATCATTCAAGTCACTTTTCATGCAATAATGCCAAAAATTATCAATGTCCAAGTTCCTTTTCTTTGTCTTATGTGACCGTAAACTGCATATTTAGAGGTTTTAGACGGCTGGTTCGAACAAATCAAGACATCCGTGGATGTCACCTTCGCCTTAGGAAACTCTGATGGCTATTTTTCACCATTTTCCGACATTGTATAGACCTGGCGGCTACCTTTGTGTCACCTACACTACCTGTTTGGATGGCGTCCCGTGAGGATGCTTTTTCCTGTATCTGTTTGTTCTCAATAAAGTAACTTAATCTCCCGTTGCATTAAGATATCAATGCGGGCCAAGTGTTGTGAAACCCTGTCCTGGGTATTCTCAGATGGTTGTTACGGATATAAAGACAGATAGTTGCTCTGTGGACACACTGCTAGGAACAAATGAACATACAACATAATGTCTAGCCTATTCTTCTTAATACTCCTAACTCTAATTGTAAAATATGCATATAATAGTCCAAATCAATGTAATACAAAAAGCCTTACAAACAGTTGACGAGTCAAAATGTGCGACTGTGACTAAACAACTAATAGATTATTTACATTTTTTGTCTGTGATGTCAACAAGCAGTTTGTTTGCTCAAGCTGCAAAACTGTTCACCAAATTCATGGGAACAGTGGCAGTTTCCCAAAATGATTTTATGGCCACATTTTTGTGGTTTGAGACTTTCCTCGCGCTATATTTCCTGCAAGCCTCCCATGGATGTTGTCACAGATATTCACACCTGGTATGAGCACAGTAAAAAGCCTTGGTGCTCTGAGGCAGACCACTGTGCAGCTTGCATCAGGGTTAGTGCCTTGCCTGAGGGCACACTGGTTCCGGTTCTTTAACTTCCCAGATTTATAGAGAACATGTTCACTGAGTTTTGTGAGGAATTTGATTAAAAAAATAAAAATAAAAACACTGGGGAGAAAACAGGGAAGAGATGCAATGACCCAGATGTTATCACAGCAGGCAAGCTCTTATCAAAACTACAACAACAGCACAATAACTTCCCTTTGCACTGCACACAGGACACAAATCTTCCACCATAACAGAAAGACATTTCCCAGGCTTGCTTGGATGTTTCAGTGACTTATTTCAATTCCAGAAAAGCGTCCTACTATTTTGTGTATCTGGTTAATATTGTCCAGTGTCTTTTATTTTAACATTTCAACCCTTTCCTTTATGTAACAATGCTCACTACTACTCAGATAGCACAATAAAACTATAAAGCCACAATAGGAATACTGCAGTGATACCACTGGAGCCAACATGCCATGTATAACTGGTATGATAAGATTGGTATTTAGCAACACAGACACGCTATGCCCCAGCGGGAGTATTATGTTGTCATTCGCTTTAATTCAAATGCCTTAGCTACATATTTTACATTCCTTCAGGGCTTACTGAGAAAAAGAGGCAATACAACTGTAAACAAATACAACTTACCCTGAATGACAGCAAGAGAAATGAAGTGACAACATCAACAAGTTGGAGACTGAGCCATTGGAAAAGACTCGTCCTTCTCTGTAACAACAAAGACCAGTTCAGCGCGGAGGAAGACAACCGTGGAAGGGAAACAAGTGTAAAGAAATCACTATTAACGCACCCGAAGCTGTTTTATATCATAAATACGGAGCACTAGCGTGGTTTAAACTACTTGTGTCTCTGTACGGGACCTACATGCTATGGAGCGGCTCCGGTTGCAGCACTCACACTTCACACACTGTTGCTACTGGCACCGGACAACGGCGCGCGCTAAGTTACACCGGAGCCACGCACGCGCAATGAGTCTAACCACCACACAACCAGGGCAAAGGGGACGATTCAAAACACAAGAAATATCGGTGCGCTTTTATGCCGTTATTTATAACCTGCTTTGTCAATATTTTTAACAAGTACACCATAGTCCCGAGGAGTACTTGTTTTTATGATCGATTGGCTGGCAGGTGTATTTTGGAGGTACCTCAAACATAGTTCCGGTCAACAGGTTAATCACCGTTCTAAATCAAGGCGCGAGGAACATTAAAACTGCAGGTAACCGTAGAAACAGTATCTATGCGTCTTGCTGTTGAAATCGAGGTTTAAACAGGCTGAAAACAAACTTTAAAAAGTGAATGAATACTTTGAAAAGTTTTTCCTTTACTTCATATTTTCTGTAAACTATCTTGCCATGTTAACCCTCTATTGCATGAATTATTACTTGAACATGATAAAAATATTTAAAGCTGTTTTTATTACTTAGAATTGCTTAAATAAAGGAAATATTGAAAATGTTTTAAAAAATGTTTTGTTGGTAAATGGTAAATGCGCAATCGTGTAAAGTACCATAAGTGCTTAGGCAGTCCAACAGTGGCAGTCTCTTGGGTAGAGGAGCCATGCCTCGACCAGGGTCAGGCCCAGCATGTGGAAGACAACGCGATGATACCATTTCTTGGACCTGATTTTGGTGCTATCAAAGAATCCAGAAGATTCACTTCCCCCATGCTCTTATTGTACACTGGCACAATGTTGTGGAAATTACAAATATAAATAAAAATATGTTTTTTTCCCTTTTTAAATGTAATCAAACGTAAACATAGTCTCAGAGTAGCCTATAGTGCTATATAAGTCAATTACAGTCCAAAAGGTTGAATGCACACAGATCACTTCCATATTCGCATATAGTTGCCATATGGCAACAAATTCATTGTGCCATTTTACAAAAAACTTATCACATCTAAACTGCTTTTAATAATGAAAATTAAAAGTTACTTTATCCCAGATAGTATTTCAATGTTTTACTTGAAGGAATTTTGCCTAAATATTAAACAATTATTCAACTTTGGGAGCCCTCAGATCATGGCCTTCTCAGTGACACGTGTCCAAACATGGATTTTATATTACTGCCTTTTAGTAAAACTGAGATAAAGTAATTGTTGCCTTATGGCAACACCATGCAATAGAGGGTTAATTTAAAGATCTGAATGTTGTTTTAAATCCTTCACCACACTGCCAGGAATACAATTCTGCTGAGGAAATTATTGAGCTTAAAACTGGAATCACCCTGTAAAATACCAATAATACCCACCTCTTCGAGCATAAGCTTACATCAATGGTCATGGGTCTAAAAGTGTCCCAATACAGAGTCCTCTGCAAATTATTTAAAATGTGAGACTATGAGTGGCTATAAATGGGACTATTATGGTCAGCCCTACAATTACAGAGCACACCAACTACCATCGGTTTGCTGCTCATTGACATTAAACATTGTCAACTTTTGGTAAACATCACTGAGAGTGACAGAACATGTGTCGCTCGGTCTAATCTCGTTGGGATTTTATGAGACTTTTATTGTACTCTTATTTGATTTGTCAACATTGCTGTTTCCTGCTCAGTGTCCGGTTTGACATCAGAATGTATCTGATAAGATGTAGCCACAACATAGACACAAATTTGGGCAACTGCAGTGTTAGACAGCATAACTTCATTTACTTGTTAGCCTCCTGTAAACACCACAAAGCACTAATTGCTGTCAGTGACACCCATGAAGAGGTTGAACAATATAGGCGTAGATGGAAGCAGTCGTGGCTGCTGCCTCGTGTGCCTTTCAGATTTGCAGCACCTTTATCAGGTTAATGAGTGTGATTTTAAAGAATAACTGGAACTGTGTGGCGTCTTTAGTGTCAATCACACCTAAGATAATTACATTTTGACAATCTATGTTAATGCATTGCATAATAAACAGAATATAAAGTAGGCCAAATCCAGATTGAGGACGTGTGGAAAACATCCTAACATATACTAAACAGAAGTAATGGTTGTGTTTTGGATCCTGATCTGGAGATTAAGAGACTGAGGTCTGAAGAAAACCACTGTTATTCCATGTCTGTGTTTTCAAAAACGACACAAAATATTGTTGTGTATCACGTCCTCTTGCTTTTGTCTTCAGTGTTGTGGCCAGTGAGTCACGGCCACATGTATCCGCACAGAGATCTACTTTCTCAGTTTGTACTTCATGGTCTAATCTTCTATTATTCATCAACAATCTTGTCAATATCAGATTTTAAGAGAACTGTCTGTTCTCGTGTTGTTCTTGAGTCACTCCCCTCTATATTTAATTCATGACTTATTCAGTGTGAATGATTGATTTGAGCAGACTTCTCTCCCTGTATCTGTCAAATCCAAAGCCTGGAAAATTAGAGTAGTAGAGTAGTAGAGTAGTGTTTGTTAGTTTTGCCTATTGACAATAAAATAATTGGCAGCTTGAGTCACTCTTCAGTTATTTTATTGAACTGCTATATACCTATGTATTGTAACTCTGCAGATGATGTTATCAGTGTGTGTGTTTGAAGAGGAGTGTGAGAAGCCAGATTTCAGGATTAATATTTAAAAATCCAAAGAGGCTTCAAGCCGACAAGTCCAGATTTATGTGTGAGTTTGTGTGTGTGATTAAAATAATAGATGGCAGTGTTTATGAGTTTGAATTCAAGCAAATTTTAGTGTTCACGGGAATTAGCCACAGCTGGGAAAAAGACACAAACAAGATGACTGATCATCATAAGCTGCTTTTATAGAATCAGTAAACACTTGACTAGAAAGATTGGCTACCATTACCCCCGACCACACACTGACATACCAGCACAAAACTGTGGGGGTTTTTGCAAAATTTGAATAACATCTGCATATAGAAACACCCTGAACAATTTCATACAACTGACAGAGAAAGGTATCAGTCAGAGAGTTTCAAATATGGATATAGTATGATTTAAAGGCCGGATAAGAGTAAATGCCGACTGTGGGAAACATAGAAAGACGACAAGAGGAATAAATCTGTCCTTTGGCCACTGATAGAGAAAATGAATATATGTAAGAGGGTCAAGTCACTTAGATGATTACATTTCTAAACAGTCATCCAGCAGACCTCCTCTTCTGAAAGAGCTCATTTGTCATGTTGAAATTTAGACGTGTGCAGACAGAGAAGTGGAGTTCATTTCCCTCCAGAAATAAGTTGCTCAAAGCTTAATCAGCAAATTTCGTAATGACTGCGGAGTATTGTAAGAGCCTCTTTGATCCAAACGCGATCATTTAAGGCCTCCACCCTTCTCTGCATCTGTTCTGCAATACCTTTACAAACACATCCTCATGAAGGGCGCACACTTAAAAGGGCTGGATCTGGACCTGATCCTTCTTTAGCAAAAGTAATGTCTTCAGTGTGAAGATGGAGTCTCTCACTGTGCCATCAAACCTGAAGTAATGTGATGCTTTTCAGAACTGAAGTTATGTAACTATGCGGCATAAGTACAAGCACAACCTGAATTCTGTGTAAGAAGCGTCTCTGCATTCTGCATGGCTTAATCACCTCACACTGTTTTGATTGGATGACAACATGATTACATGTTTTATTTAGAGCTTTATTTTGCACTGCTCACTGATGAGCTGGTCTTAATGGCTGCAGTGTGACAGTTTTAAAGCTAAACCAAACTGTCTTCGTGTGCTGCTTCTCACAAAAGACTTCCTGGGAAATATTCGGATGACCCTAAGGTTCATGTATACCTCTGGAGTCCTCACTGCAAACTTTCTAGTGCCTGACTGCCTTTTTTCACACTGTTTGACAACCCTATAAAGGCCCTCAGGATTCATTTCTGTGAGAGATGGAATGTTTTTACAAGCCTCATCTGGTTTTTCCAGGTTGTACACCGTTGCCACTTCAACTTAAAATCCCTGAAACAATTGTCTGATGTCAAAACTAATTGTGTGCAATTACGTGTCTATGTACAGCATGTACAGTGCTTTATGCATGTTGAGAGAGCCATCTGCAACAGGATGTAATGATTTACCTGATGTCTGCTTAAAGAGCTGTGTATATTTTGTTCATGTCAGTTAGAAGCACAAATGATAGTCTGAATACTCCTGCACTGACAGCTTAAACAGTCTATGCACTCTAATCTTTAACTAGTTCTCATTAAAGATGAACAGCAATATATTAAATGGGAAACCTGGAGGGAAAATTGTGTTAAAATAGCAGGTTTTCAGTTCTTATAAACATCAGGTGTGATGTTCAGGATGTGGTGTTCCTCCTTGAGTCGCCTATTATCAGAGATAGGAAGTGAAAACCTGAGCAGGTGACACTACTGTGTAGAAAAAGGCCGTATGATGGGGAAACAGCATAATATATACTTAGTGTACTTACAGTAAAAAAAAGCTGATTTCCAAATGCTCTCCTATTGTGAAATAAAGAGAGTGTACTGTGACCAGAGTATGCTGTTGACAGTCTTTTGTCATGACAACACAATGGATGTTTCTATACAAATGCCATTCTGATTAACACTTGCAGTATTCATGGCAAACTTAACAAACATCGAGCATAAACTGTACCCAAAAAAAAAACCGCTTGCTGAAGCACATCCAGGATTTCACTCTAAACACTAGTTCAAACGACTGAAAAAAACATGCTGAGACAAAGCTGCAGATGCAGAATCTTTTTGAAGTAGCTATTAGAGGAGGGTTAGATCTCGTGCTGTGAGGCCATGTGCTGCTGTATGATCTGGCCTGCAGGATCCCAGTAGATGAGCAATTAAGTCATTAGTTACTCAATAATGAACCTCTGGTCGCTACGGTCATTATCATCAACACTCGTTACCTCAACTACATTCTGACACTTATTGTCTCAGTGCTATTGTACACTTCTGTACTTCCATACTCCCCTCTCTAAACTCATTTTTGGAAGAAAAAAAAAAGTTGTATGTTTTAAGATTTTTTATATAGTCCTTTTGTATAATTTATTTTATTTGTGTTAAATCTTTCCTGCTGCTACAGTCTGACTTAGTCTGGAATGACAAGTAGCTAAAGTGGTGGAATGTAACTAAGTACATTTACTCAACTACTTAAGTACAAATTCAAGGTACTTGTACTTTACTTGAGTATTTCCATTTTATGCAACTTTATACTCATATTCCACTACATCTCAGAGGCAAATATTGTACTTTTGTACTCCATTACATTTGTCTGACAGCTTTAGTTACTATTCACATTGTCTCAAAATTTGGTGATTTTGAATTTTTCTGGTAAGCTGAAGGATAAAGTGTTCCTTTATGTGTTGAGCAAATTCTCAGACTTCTTAAGCTTAATAAACTTTTTAACCCCATCACCACAAAGCCGAAAAAAAGAGAAAAGCTGTTTCTCTGAGCTCATGAAAAATTGACATTTTAGAGATATGTAGTTCTCACACAACAGCGATGCTACACACAAATGATGATGTTATAGACCATGATGTATTGCTGTAGATTAAACTACCCAACAGTACATAACGTAGTTAAAATTAGCACAACCTTAAACATCGACAGCAGTAAAATGCAACATACACATTAATGCAGTAGTACTATTAATTCGGAAACATCATATACTGTATAATAGTAAAACACTGACATGGACCATTTTACTGCAGAATGAGTACTTTTACTTTTGATACTTTGAGTAAGTTTTGCTGATAATACTTAGAATGCATTCCTCAACATACTGGACAGAACACTTGGCAGACCCACAGTACACCTGGTTGGACTGGAGATACTACTCAGAATTTTTTTCCTCCTTATTGAAGGTTTTTCTTAACTTCAGATGCCCGTGGCTTAAGGAGACACATCGGAACATTGTTCCATTATTTGTGGAAGGGGAAGAAGATGCATTTTGGTTTAGGTTTTGCAAATAATATTGCTCGGGTCTTACAGCAGGTAGACGCAGTAGCTGTTTGACATAACCAACTGTCATCTTGTCAGATCATAGAAAATGTTTTTGCCAAGTGGAACAAACACAAAAAATACAGCAGGAACATGAAAAGGAGTCACAGCAGGAGAAAATACTAAAACTTCAAATCATTCTCAATGTCAGCAGCATCACTCACTACTGTCAGTGCTTCCTTGAGTTTTGCTTGTGCTGGAAAGTGGATTTAAAGGGTCTAGCTGCGAAATCCTGAACAGAACGCCTAAAAGGTAAGGATCTATGTACTGAGTCTAAAGTATATAATACTTGGATTGCATTACAGACTGTATTACAGTCCAATACTGCTGCCTGCAAACTTCTTCAGTGATGTTGTGTGTCTTGAAGGCCTCTAGTGTGAGATTTGCGTTGTAACAGCTTTTTCAAAATTGCTGCAGTGGTCTCTATTTTCTTATCTTGTCACTCTCTCCTTTTCTCTCTCTCACGCACCCAACAAACGCACAGCATATTTCCCATGATGTCTCTTTCTGTACCTCGCGACACTTTTCTCTCTCTCTCTTAAACTATGTGACAATCTTTGGAGCATCAGATGTTTTTCTTTTTCGAAACTTGTACCTTTACCTGCCGTGAGGTAATGTTGTAATAGGCATTTGTTTCTCTTTTTTTGCTGTTATACTGTTATTGTCACTGTCAACACCCCAAAGGTTTTGTCAAACTTGTTCCTTGTCCACAAGAGAGTGGTGTCATAATCGGTATTTCTTCATTTTATTGGCATGGCTTTTGTTATCGTCACTGTCAAGACTCCTCCAAGCCTTGGAAGAGGATCCTTCTTGTGCA
>NTHP01000137.1:460144-473018 GCA_003416845.1 Oplegnathus fasciatus | reverse complement strand
AAAAGGAATGAAAAGGAGGCGGGGGAGGTGGAGGGAACAGATGGAGGAGAGAAAATTAGGGTGGTGAGGAGCATCTCAAAGCGAGCGGCAGGAGGGCAGACACTCACATGATGGGTGGGCTCTACCAGTGAGGCGGTACGTAGCTGTACCCAGGTGTCCCTTGGGGCCTGTAGGTTGGCACAGTAACTGGGTGTCCTCCAATCTGGGGGTGCTGGGGCGTTGTCAGCAGGGTCCCTACAGGAAGTTAACAACAGCATTAATGAGGTTTAGCTTTTTTATAGATTCATTCAAGCCTATTTTGGTATATTTTCTCTGTTGTTTTTAGCATTTTAGCAGCTGTGACTCCAGCTCTCAATAGAATAAAACCCGTATCTTGATACATATAAGATTAACCTTGAAGGACGCAGACTAAATAACTGAATGAATGCCAGTAATTAATTTATACTAGGACTGCAACTCACGATTACTTCCATTGTTGATCAATCTTCAGTTTATTTTCTCAACTAATTTAATTTTGGTCTTCAAAATGTCAACAAATGGCAGAAACTGCCCATCACAAGTTACCAGAGCCCATGTCCAAAACCCAAACATATTGACTTTACTTCATAAAAGATTAAGAAAACCAGCAAATATTCACATTTGTGATGCTGGAAACCGATTTTTTGTGTGTGCCATTTTTGCTTAAAAATGACAATTAATTGATGATCAAAATAGTTGCCAGTTCATTTTCCATCGATCGACTTGTCAACAAATTGTAAATAAAAGGGAATTCTCAACTCGACACTTTCACAGACATTCACTGAGCATGATTAAAAAAAACAACCCATGCTTCCAGCATAAGTACATGACTTCAAATCACAGATTACAGTCAAGAACGAACATAACCAGTCAAGGCGTCAATGCCTTTAACCAGCATGTCATGTCTGAAGACTATAAATAAATAAACAATGAACTATATAAATAAACTGAATTTTGGAGTCTGTGGTTCTGGTCTTACCTGCGCTCATGGCCATGGTTGTCCCAGCTACCATCCCCATGGCAGCCATGCCGTTGTTGCGAGGAGCAGGTACAGGGACGGGGGCAGGGTAGAGGGCTGTAGAGGGGATGCTGTTAGGCTGCACCACGGTGGTGTGATGGATCACATGTGGCTGAGCCGCATACACTGGCTGGGTATAGTACGCTCCCTGTCAGGATGAACACAGGAAAGGGTTGGTGAGGCTGAGGGTGTGTGTGTGTGTGTGTGTGTGTGTGTGTGTGAGAGAGATATTTAAAGTTTTATTTTAAATGTTTATTTTATTTGAAGGAAGCCTAAGAAGAAGGTTCAACTACTCATGGTCTTTTTCCACTGCAGGAACAAAAGAAAGACTGAAAACACTCAGCAGATCAACACTATTTTCTGGCATTTTCCATCTCTCTTCCTGCTTCTGTATTTTTCTTTTCAAACCACTTCACCATTAAAAAAGATGCACAGCACTAAATTAGAAAAGAACAAAATGATAGTTCTGTTGTTGACTCGTCATGTTTAACTGCATCTCAAACAAAACCACTGCTTTTAAATGTGTTGTCGGTCTAATTTGCACAATCTCCAGGGTTTTCTCTGTGGAAATGCAAACAAGAATGTGTTAAAATGGACTGTTAGGTTTTGTTTGGCAGTTTCTGGAGCTCCTTGAGACTGTTGATTGTTTGGTATAAGTCGTATTAACATTACAACAAACACAAAACAACCCATTACTTGAATTCAAAGAATTCATCCTTGATTAAACCACATTTAACAGCATTTGAACACAACACAAAACTGACAATGCCTTTTTTTTTGAGGAAATTCTCTTTTCCTTTCAACACAGTTCAAGGTCTGAATCAAAGCTACAACCCTGCAGCTAAAAGAGATGAAATGTAAAAGACATTTTCTGCAGAAAGATCTGACCCAAAACCATAAATTGAATTTTTCCCATGTTCACTGAAAATTCTTTAAAGCTGAAATTCTGAGCTATTGCAAAGATGACAGACCATTCTGCGTCGCATTTGTAAAACTGCTTCACCTAAGTGTATTCATATGCTGCAAAGTGTAACCAACCAACGAGACAATGTGAGCACATTTACTGTTGTGATTAAGTTGTACGGCACCGCCAACCGAACAGGTGCGACACGACAACTCTGATAAACATTTTTCAGCAGCACAGTGTGTCTCAAAGGTAATGTTGTCAGTTCTAATCCTGTATCCTTACCTGTGCGTATATGTTCTGCTGAGGGTAGGCACTGCGGATGGGGTACATCGCTGTTGGGTATGGGGTGGGGGTGGGGGTGTAGGGAGGGGGTGCTCCATTTGACTGAGTGGGGGGCACTTTGTATGGGGTGCCTGCTGAAGTATATCCTAAAAACAGTCAAAGAAAAACGAGGGGAGAAAGGAAGTCGGATTTAGAAATAGATTACATTACATTACAGCAACACACTTAAGTCACTGATGAGATTTTGTTCTCTTAAACCTGCGGTAACAGTTTTTTTTTGGCTACTTGACGGCAGTGCAACAAGCTGTAAACACAACACGGACATATTATCAGCTTTTACATTGATAAGGGGAACTTGTTGGCACATAAAGTAACATCAGCATTTATTTGGAGTTTTTGTTTTAGCTCCTTTTTACTCTCCACCAGCTCCTGAGGAAAATATTTAGCTCTGCTAAACCTGCTAAATGCTTTGCTCCCACCTAGTTGCTTTGTTTGTCTGCCGTTTGGTGCAGGGTAGGAAGAGTATGAAGTTTTCCAACCTCAGTTGGATGTCATAAATGGACACAAATCATTATCTAACTACTAGATGTGAGCCAGCAATACTGCGTGTTTTATGAATCATTCTACTCTTATATAAAACACAACATCAGGGTTATATGCGGACCAGTAGAAACTAAATTAGTAAAATACATAATCATACCAATTTGTCTCAAAAATAATGAAATGGGTTAATGGGTTATTTCAGCTTTCAAATGTAGAACTGCAACAATAAGTCGATTAATAAATTGATAGAAAATTCATCATCAACTATTCCGATTCTTCCAATTAATGGTTTAAGTCATTTTTCAAGCAAAAATTCCAATTAGAGAAGATGGAGTCATTAAATGTTGGGTGAGTTGGCTGTATTTTCTGGTCTTACATTGTAGTAAACTGTTCACTGTTTTCTGATGCATTATAAAACAAATGATTATTCTATTAATTGAGAAAATAATTGGGAGATTAATCGATAATGAAAATAATCATTAGTTGCTGCCCTATTCAAATATTTGTTTTATTTTTTGCATTTCCCACAAAATCCACCAGATGGGGGACTGGTGCTGCCTTTTAATGGGGCTTGAGTCTCAAAACAATACAGCCAAGGGTTTGTGTTTTCTTAAAAAGCCTCATTTAGCTAGTCTTACCATGATCTTTGAGGATTTCTGAGCTGCTTACTGCTAAAGAGTGTAGCCAATGTATGTGGAGCATATTCACATTTTTATGGACAATATACAGTCAAGCAACCTACCAACATCAGAGGCACAGAAAGAAACCCTTCAAATGTGTAGCCACCATTAAACTGACACTACATCAAAAAGGTTGAAAAGCCTGAGATCTGCTGTCTCACAGTGAGGGCATCTGGTTCAGACCACTGCATTCATGTCTGCTGTGAGCTGGGCTCAGCTCTGTGGGGTGCAGTACCTCTGAACCGCCACTCGGAGGAGCCTGAAGGTCAAACATGCTACTAGCTAGTTGCTGCTGCGGAGCTTATGAAAGCGCTTCTCTCCACAAGGACAAGGGAACAAAGAGATGCTGGAGCTGCTATGTGTGTCTGAAAGTGTGTGTGTGTGTGTGTGTGAGCATACTCTCGCACAAATTCTTTGCTCCAACATGGATGCAGGGCATTAGAGGACAATGGTGTGTGACAATTACACAAAAGCCCTGCTGATAGAAAACACTTTGTCTACTCAATGGTCTTGAGAAATAATGACATTGACCAAGCGATGTTTCTAATCAGACCACAGCTGGCTTGTCTGGAGGGTGATGTTTGTCAAGGACAGAAAATCTAAAGACTTTAATTTCACCATACATTAAGCACCGTAGAAAGCATAGAAAGAAATCTGCAGTTAAACGTTACCACTGCTGATTTAAACAACAGCCTCAATAATTAGGTTCAAGTCTTTTGTTGGAACAAAGCTGGGGGAGCTCTGCCAAAGCATACCTGATATTTTGCTAGACTTCCAAAAGAAAAAAACAAAACTGGGGGAGGGGACGAGAGGAGAGGGGCTTCAAAAAGCAGCACAGATGAAATCTACAAACCCATCCTGCCTTGGTAGGATACTTAATATTCAGCAGAATAGGAAACAATTCAAGTAGCTGTCTGCCCCCTGTTCAGAAATGTTTATCTTTTATCTATTCATAGTAATTAATACTTTATATGTTTTAATGTATTGATAATCTACTTAATGCTTTCCGAGACAAAAACGTGTTATCAATTTTGAGACATTTATTCATATCATACCAGTTCCTCAAAGGACTTAATAGTTCTTTTCATTCTTATTACCAATTTATTATTACCATTTAACATGATATCATAAACTTGACTGTTGTTCAATATCGAGTTTGATCTGTATAGCCTCATCCCTTTCTCCTTTGCACATACTTCCTTTGTATATATACATTATAATGTTTTGTGCCAATGAATAGAAACCCTGCTGATAAAACCCGACTCACTGGGACTATGAAATACGCCTGACATGATCACAAGATTCAGCATTTGAGATTTGCAGTGTATAGATGAGAATTTGTTGTTTTGTGCTTTCAAATCTCAAATGTTGATGAGAAGATAATTCATATAAAGCAAATAACCGCAAATAATCAAAAATCAGATGCAGGGCAGCATGAATGAGGGGTGAATCCAAACTGTACTATTCTAATATTTCTGGAAGATCTCCAAACAACCGTTCATGTCCAAAGACAAGGAGCCTGAGTGAGATCGTACTGGACTCAGTCAGGGTTTCTAGGCTGAAAAGTTCAAGACCCCGTCACACTAGACTATCTATATCTATACAGACACACCATATCTGGAAAGCACCGAGACAACTGTTATTCCCATCTGCTACGGAGACCAGACACTGAACCCCAGCAGAGCACGTATCTGCTGCTATAAGGCCACTGGCAGCTGTTACTGGCTAGCTTCCCATTCCTTCACCATCAGTGCCCTTTAGGCTGGGATCACCACTTTATCCACACTGCCTTCACATTATTGCAACCTGTGCGGGGATCTAAACAACCTTCTGACTGCTCTAAATATACTGCCATGAAACATGAAGCATGCTGAAGCATGAGTAATTGTGGTATTACATCAATTTTCTAAGCAGCGTTTGATTCACAACAAAATGTGAATCACAAATAACTGACAATTACTAAAAATGTGGGTAAACAATATTTGCTTTAGGTTACGTATGCCTAATCAACACATAGAGTCTGCATCTTTATAGAGCAGCAGCAGAAATAGATCTGACTTGAAATTAAAATCCCATCAGTGTGTAATTTATGCACCACATTAAGTGTTATCCCAGCGTTAACCTAAGCACAGACTAACTTTCATTTCACTCCAACACACTACTCAACTGCTTCTCGGAGTGTGAACTGAATGATTACTCAGAAGCAACATATTTCTGAAAGTTATTCAAGATAAATTGGTGGTGCATTTATTGGTTGTTCAAGGTTCTTCAGTTTATACATACAGTAGGTATTTCAAAAACACTCTGACTGCTGTTTTTAATTATTATTTCAGCCAACTTGGCACCATTCACAACTACCAAACTAAGAGTAGTTATCAGCTTCGACCTCAAATTCCCAATTTAGAATTTCTTACTGAGGTCCTAGAATCTGAAAGTCAATCCATACGAATTTCTTTAACTTTTACCCACAGTTCATTAAAAAAACAAAAAACTGTTAAGAAATTCCTTTCTGCCAACAGTTAGCATGCCTTCATTTTGAATTTGCATCTGATGATGGTTGCATTATTGCTGTCTGTAGCTCATGAAATGTGATTTCTTCTCAATGTGAGCCTTCTGGCCTTTTGGCTCTGCCTGCACTTTTGTTTTTACCGTATGATTCTTTCCTTATATTTTAACTTGTTATAACTTTGCTCTGGATTTCTACATTTTTCTATTTTGTATTGCGCAAATAAACAAACAAATAACAGGCAACAGTATCATATCTACTCAACAAAGGGCAGGCAGAATAAAACACTTGCAGTTTGTTAAGTTAGATAGTAGTTAAAAAAAACGTGATAATGGTATAAAATCATTTGCATATACCAGTGTGTCTGTGTAACATTCTTTACATGAAACTTAAATGGATCCCCTACACTCTCTGCCATCTTTGTGGTGTGTTTATCTCTGATTATTTTTTCCTTGAAAAATTATAAACATCCCACTAATTAACTCCAAAAAATTGGGGTGAACTGGCGGCAATTTCTCCCAAGATATTACCTTGTTAAATATAAACGAAATCATCAAACAGGCTGTGTGTGTGTGTGTGTGCGCGTGTGTTGGAGCTCACCTGGTGGATACCCAGGACTGCCTGTTTGATAGAGGTTGGGTGTATAGGTGGGAGCCGTGGTAGGGTACCCTCCTGGATAGCCTGCAAAACATCACAGAGTCGAGACAAAATATCAGAAACCATATCTTAACAAACAGAGAGGGCCACACACACACACACACACANACACACACACACAGGTAGGGCAGTATTTGGTTTGGAGCAGGATGTGCACAGATGGCGCTCATTAAAAAAATGTCTGCACCAATAACACAGTCGGCTGAATGCATGTTACATACAGACGAGACACACCTGCCAATATGGTGTGGGAGGAGATAAATTCAGAAACATTAGTGATGCACGCAGACACGTGCAAGGGGGTGCACACACACACACACACACACACACACACACACACACACACACACACACACACACACTCTTGTGCGTCATCAATTACACAAACAAACAAAGCAGATTTTGACCTGAGAAGAAGCTTTTCACTGATAAAAAAAAGGTGCGAGTTCGACAGAGCGAGACAAAGAGGGAGGAAGATGGAAGAAACGCAGGAGAGTTAAGAGACAGTATGTAAGTGAGAGAAGTGCTGCTCACTGCTCGCTATTATTGGCAGTCAATCTCACAGACTGTTCTGTAGCTTTGCGCCTTTGCTATATCTAGCTTTAACTGCTGTCTGCTGCTGTAGGTTGAGCCACATTCAAATGGAACAGGTCTAATAAATACCTGCATCAGTCTACACTGCAGCAGAGCCTCAAGGTTGTGATGCTTAACTAAGCTGTACTCAGTTCAATATATTATTATTATAGATTATACAGAAAAATTTGACTACTAAATGAAAACTAAACAAATGTGGCTTTTTGACAACATTAAAAAACATTAGAGGTATAAAGTTAAATTCAACGTGTTATTGTGGATATTTTCAACACAACAGAAGTCCAGTAGCTGATTAAATGATTAGTCAATGAACAATTAGTCAAACATCCTCTGATTCCAGCTTCTCTAATTTGAGCTTTTGCAGCTTTTCTGTTTTATTTGATTGTAAAGTGAATATCTTTAGCATTTTGGACTGTTGGTAGGACAAAACTGAACCGTTTTGAAGACGTCACATTGGGATGAGCATTTTATAATGTTTTTTTACATTGTAAAAATAAAAAATAAATCGATTAGATAATTCTAACAGTTATTCAATACTGTAGATGATTCAATTGTGACACTAATCAGTTGCAGCTCTAAGCATAATATTTAAGACTTGAGAATGAGGCAGCTGAGTCTTTAACGTGGTTTCTCAATTGGAAAAATAACACAAGTATCATCTCAGCTCAACAGCTGCAGCACTGCATGGTTCAAAGACTGTGAACAAAATGTCTGGTAACTCGTTCAATTCAACATATGCACTGATCCAAAGCTATTAAATGATACAATAACACAGCAGACACTGTTACATCCCTATAAAAACACACGGAACTATTATGAATAACAAGTTTAAGTTTGATATTTAATAGCCAAAGGGAGGGACGATTATGACTACTGCTCCTTACAAGTACAAATATTCGTATTTGCTTTTTGACAAACAGAAAAAAAATGTCAAAACTTAACTGCATAAATGAAATAACACCTAGCAAACCATGCTTACCTTACAAATTGACAAATCCAAGTTGTGTCTGTTTTAAATATCTGTTAACATCTGGCAGTATTTTTTCACAATTATCTCACAAATTGACCTGAGTAACATTTAACATCTGAACTTGACCTGGAGTGTTGTAAGTTTGGTAAGTCTTTGGCAGACTCGGGGTGACAGTTCACCACGTGTGATGCTGCCTGCCAACTTGGAAATAATCCACTGGAAAGCACTGTGTTGTTGTTGTGCATAGTTCTGTTGTATTCACACTTGGTTAGCCTACATATTCATGAAAGTGTAGATACAGAATGAGTATCTGGGCAGACAGAGTCTATTACTCCAAGACCCAGTTTACAAAGCAACCTAATAATTTAAAAATGTAATGATACTCAAAATTGAGATCAATTTAAAGACTGAAATATATAAACAAACCAGGTATAAGCAGCCGATTTCTGAAGGTGATTTTGGCGATGAAACTGTGGCTGAATTTGTTCAAATCCAAATTACAACCAACAATGTTTTACTTCAAATAATAAAATGTTCCATGAAAGTTGATATTCATGAGAGTTTTTGCATCAATGGACACACATGAGATGGAATGCTTACTAACTTGACACTCATTAGGGAAAAAATAATTCTCTGCCAGGAGATAATCCCTGAAAAACATGCTGCTCCCCAGACTCTGTCACATGTATGTTTGCTAGTTTACATGCAAATGCAAACTAAACAGGAGTGACAGCACATAACAGAGCTACACCAGTACTCTCATTTTACTGCTTCAAAAAACCTCATTAAATACATGTGCAAACTCTGTGGTGAATACATAATCTAAATATTCATCATTCCTGCAGTCACCTTGGACCCACAGTTCAAACTCTGCACTGTGATTTTGGAAAGAAAGAAACCCGACAGCATATTCAAAGAGATGGAGAGAAGGGAACCGAGAATGAAGAGTGAAAAACATACCAACAAAAGCACAGAATAGCTGGTAAAATGACATCATGGAGCAGGTTCAAAACATCACAAGAGATGAAAGTAATGATGTTTTTGGCATATGAAAGTATGACAGAACAAATCTAACCAGCTGACTTGGATGTCAAAATGTGGAGCTGCTGTGCAAAATGCACACAAGCAAGAGTTTTTGCTTCTCTGGCTTTGTCTCAATTATTTGTCTGTTTAACTTAATGTTAAAAAAGTGAGTGGTTATTCTATCTTGTCCAATTTTGTCTTCTGCAAACAGCTGATGGTCATAACGATCCACAACCCCCATAACCTGCAGATATGCACTCTGTATCTGCCATATGACACTGTTCCTCACTGACTAGTTCTTTGTCCGAGCTCATGTGCTTGCTGGCTGGTTTTTATCAGAAGCTTTTTTCAGCCTGTGTTCTTCCATCTCATCAATCTGTTCCTCACCTACTGTACTGAAGGCCTGTGCTTGTCTAAAATCAAAAGCTCCCCGATGCGAACAATTACATCTTTAGGTCATGGTCCAGGTTCACACTGCTGCTCTTCACAGAGCATCGACTCTGCTTCCTCCTGCTCCCTCAGTGGGAGATTGATGTTCTCACCTCAGTCAAGAAAAGATGTCCCTCATTTCAGTCAACACTTTGTGACTACCATCTCCTACCTCTGTTTACCCTTATCTAACACCTTCTATCCTGCATAGACTCCCACTTGTACTGAAAATGCCAGAAAGGCTAAATGTCTTCTACTTTTGTTTGTATTCTATCACTTTTCTTGCGTACACAACCTCTCTAGATACTACATTATTGCATACAGAGCCACAATTCCAGGGCTTTTTGTGATTGTGATTATTTCTGTAAATTGTCTTCTCTATTGCACCAAACATATGTTGCTTGTTTGGCTTATCATGTAAATACTTTGTTCAAATGCCCACTAAGGACATTTCTCTGTGAAACACATTCTATAGACTGTGGAAAAACATGGGCGTAGTCCAATTTCAAACACAATACCAACGCATTTTGACAGAATAGTGGTGTCACTGTACAGTCTGATGGTGCAGCACTACTCATCTATTCTTCTTGTTTGCGACATTCTCATTGGTGCTCTGAAGCTTGCCTTGGGTTTACCATTTCTTGCCAGTTATCAAATCCGTAAAAAGAAGGGGTACGTAAGCAAAAACCACAAGAGCTGGATGCATGAAAGGCCTGTCCTAAAGGCTAAAACCCTAACGCTCTTTTAACCTTGATATCAATTTTTGAAATTGTGAAAAAGTGAAATTAGCTACACTAACTATGACCCACTTCTGAAAAAAAGAAAGAAAGTTTTCTCATCAAACAATTTTCATTCTAATAGAACTTTTGGGAGCCAATTAGACGCCATTAGCAGAACTGTCTTTTAAGGCACTCCTTCAGCGACTAAAGATTTTAGCTGTGTTGTTTGTCACTTGCAGCCATCTTTCAAAACGTGTTTTCTGTGGCATAGAGGATGATAAATGCTAGTCTTACCTGTAAAGGCCATGTTCTTAGGGTTTCCATATGGGGTGCCAGGCTGAACGGGGCTGTAGACTGGGTTCATAGCTGAAGATAACCTGTTCTTACTGAGGGAGAGAGATATAGAAAGTGTGGCAGAGAGGGCAGGGGGATAAGAGAAGACAGAAGAAAAATGGAGGAGAGAGAGAGACGTAAGCCATGTAAATTGGAAAGAAAATTGTTACGATTATGAAGCACACGCACACACTCACACACATTAATCCCAAACTCAGGTTCTTAAGGCGACATCCAGCTGAAGCATTTTGCCAGCATGCAACAAAAAAAAAATCAAGCCCCGTGAATCCTCACCCTCAAGTAGGCTCAACATAAGCATGTATTTAAAAACACTGCTGGAATATAAAAGGCACAAGTACTGACAGGAAAGCACAAGGACGCATGGATCCACTGAAAAGGTTTGGTTTCCTGTGTGGCATTAAATACGCCTTGCCAAATGTTGCACATCTGCCTTATTTTCACTACTGCACCAAAAAAAGGCAGGGCGAGCTATACCGGCCTGGTTTCCACAACAGGACTGAACGGAGAAGTGGTGGCTAAAAATTTAAGGTGCTGGAAATGGTTTGGGTGAAGGTGCCTCATAACAGAGCCATTTATACTACATCTCCCATAAGGCATCTTTCTCCACCGGTCTCACGATGTAGATGAAAAAGACCTCAAGTGCTCCCCTATTATTTCAACTTACCTTGTCACTGAGAATATGGGCATGGGAAATCGTGTACATGTGTGTGTGTGTGTGTGTGAGTGTGTGTGCATGCGTGCCCCGTACCTCTTGTGCGTGTCTGGTTGATACATGAAACTGAATTTGTCTGTGGGATGCCCGCTCGCCATTCTTGCTGTATGCAAATGAGGAAGGAGTGGAAGTGGATATGCAAATCTGAAATTAAAACAGCGAGAGGTCATGATTACAACGAACACAGGAAAAGGAAAAAATAAAAATAAATAAAAAACAGCAAAAAGCAAGCACCAGTGCAACAGCAAATGGTTAGTGACAGCAGCAGGGGGGACAGTGATTTAGACGGCGTGTTTGAGTGAGTGTTTGTGGTAACTGCTGTGTCTTTACCCACCAATAAAAGCATTTAATAACTGTGTTAAATACAAAACAGTGCATGGATAAAACAATTTATACAAATATTGTTAGAAATGGACTGTTTGCTTCTATTTTGTGCATAGAATCTCTTAAACCATCAGTTGTTTGTGTGTGTACACAACTAGCTGTTTCCAGCAGTACTGGCTGATAAAAAAAAGCCTTGAGGTATTATTTTATTCATTCCTGTGTATGTGGAGCCTATATGATGTGCGTATGTCCAAGAGCAAGTGAGACATGAATATGAGTGCGTATATATATGTGCCATGTGCTGTGCAGAACATCCAATACAAGCAGCAAAGCAAACATTAAGACAGCCAAATGAAAAAGCACAACACATCCAGTGAGCAGTGAGGAGAGCGAAACAACAGAACAGAGAACGGAATATAGTACAAATAGGCCGAGCCTTGCACGGAGCCATGAATAAGCATGATCCAGCACACACATGAGCCAGAACCACAGGAGCACTGCACAAACACAGAGCGAGGAATAAAAAATAAAAAAAAGAGAGGAAAGGTGTGTGTGAGCTGTGTGGTTATTTGTGTATCTTGTGTTGATTTTTTACTTCTGTTTCTGAAAGAGATGGATCCTGGTATGTGATGTCAGTGATCAGGCCAGTTCTGTCTGGTTTCTATGTGTGGCTCTGTTGCGTGCTATGTATAAGACTGCGTGAAATATGTTGTGGCAAGTTCTCTGTACACAGCACATCACCCACCCATTCACCATGTACAGACTGTCAAAACTCATTTGTCCAATTCTGCTTCCTGCAGATATATACATTTGTGAATTGGATTGTACCGAAAGACAAATTTCCAACTTAAATCTGGCCGATCCATCCTGGGCTTGTGCTTCATGGCCAGTTAAATTTTTTAGATGATTATAGCGTCACTGTCATAATTCCTGGGCATACACTGCACCGTGGTGATGCCAAACGGCACCAAGTGACACTTCAAATTAGGCATGGAAGCATTTCAACGCTCCGTCCAGGAACACTGACGTCAAAACACCCAAAGACACTTGACAACTGAATGCGAGCACAAACACAAGGGTGCAGTTGCTTTTGAGTTGTTTTGCACATGAATTCATTAACACACATATGCATGCCCCC
>NTHP01000137.1:426867-450149 GCA_003416845.1 Oplegnathus fasciatus | reverse complement strand
AAGACACAGGCACTGAAACTGTGAAAAGAGGTGCTGCAGCAATGGACAATATGAGAAAAATAATATGTTTAATGAACATTAAAGCATGGAAGAATTTTCTAGTAAGCCCCTGAAATAAAAATATGAACGTGAAAATGAGCAAAATATGTTCCCTTTAAGACCACCCCTGCAAATCTGTGGCTTGTAAACTGAAAGCCAGCAAAATGTCTTTTTCTTTGTTTACTGAGCCGCCATGTGAGCAGTCACATCACTCTACACAATTTGTCTACTTTTCTTCCTGCTGATAACAGCTCCTACATCACCGTTCTGCATTGTGTTGTGGTACAATAGTGCCCATTAACACCCTTTAAAAAACGAAGAGTACGCCTGTTTAGGAATACTTTCTTTTCTTGTTGGGTATTATCCCTTAGGTACACTTAGATGTATGTTCATTTTGAATACTGCTACTGGACAACAGCATGAAAAAAATACTATTAATCATGACTGGGCAACAGCATGAAAAAAAATACTATTAATCATGACTGTAGGCATCACTGATGAAACAACAGCCCCCAGCGCAGACACATGTGTATGTAGGCTACGTGTGCATATGTACACGGTTGCAGACCCCTCAGTATGACTGACAGTTGAATGCATTACAACTGCCTCCAGGGACCAGTTCAACCTTTTATTCTAGTGCTTTATTCCCACCTGCCACTGCATATATGCGCACACACGCACTTAGATCATAGATCAATCACCAAGCAATGATTTATCCAGACAATGCTGGTCAGGAATCTGTTCGGGTACATGTTAAAGGGTTGATCTCAGAAAACAATGAGCTCATCTCATTCAAACTCAACACAAAATAATGTGGTGTACTGATTCTACAAAGTGATTCTAGGTCACCATAGTAGTGCAGCGTAAGTAATGCTACTTGTGGATGCCTAAAAGACATTTATTATCATCATTCTGTTCATTTACAAACAAAATTACATGAAATTATGTGAGTTCACAAGATATCTCAACATTTGCCAAAACTTTCAACTAATGTTTACTTTATCTTACTGTGCTCATCTCCAAACCTCATTTTTCAGTAATAACAGAGTTTACTCAATCTTTCATTTGAGGCAGCTGAACCTTTAAGTGAGACCAATGGACCAAGTAGCTGTTGGAAACATCCACCTACAGTATAACTCCTTGCATTTATAGACAAACAATTTAATCAGTGCAGACCAGAGTACTGGGTACTATTTTACAAGTGACATAATTAGCAAACCACAAATATATTACCATCAAATTATAGCCGCAACTGCTAGTCGATTAATCAATTAGTAGATCAACAGAAAATTTATTTACAACTATTCTGACAATCGATCAATCATTTAGATCAATTTTCAAGCAAAAATGTCAAACATTTAATGCATCCTGCTTTTCAAATGTGAGCATTTGCTGCTTCTTCTTGTCTCATATTAGAATAAAATGAACATCTTTGGGTTTTGTATTGTTAGTCAGACAAAACAAGACATGTGATGACGTCATCTTGGGCTCTGTGATATATGAGATGGACATGTTTGACTATTTTCTTATGTTTTATAGACAGAATAGACACAAGACAGTGTTACAGATAGAAAACAATGAATTGAAAAAATTACTGGCAGATTGATCAATAATAAAAATAAACATTGGTTGCAGTTCTACACTGGTTGAACATTTGTGTCCTTTTCATTAAAGCTGCAATCAATGACGGTGTTGTTGGTATGCAGTGAAAAGGTCATTGAGCAGGTAACGTGAACATGAGTCTATTATTCATTGAACTGATTAAAATTACATCTTTGGCACTGTCAACTGGGAAGGTGCAACAACGAAGAAAACATTTCTTAATAGCAGTGTATGGTGAGCATCCCCCACAACTGTAACTGTGCCCTTTAAAGTTGATCACACTCCACAACACAAATGGATATAGCAATATATTAACTAAAACAAAAGAGAGCTTTAGTACAAATGTAGATGGTGAGGTGAGAAATGTTTCTCCAATTTTGACCATTGCAGACGGTGGTGTAAGTTTGCTAAATGTCAGCCCAAACCAATGTAGCGTTTGTAGGCTATTTTAACACTCTGTATTCCTTCAGCAGTGCTGCACTCCAACAAAAAAATTAACTACCTAGCATTACTAATCAACGCACCACAGTGTTGAATTCTTAATCTAATATGTATGAATTATGTTGTTATTCACATTTTGTTGTGGATTCCATGAAGAACAGTCAGAACCGCAGCAATACTTAAAGTTAAAATGTCATCAATTCATCGATTAGTTGGTCAACAGAAAATGAATCAGCAAGATTTATCCTTGTTTTATATTATTTGAAATTGAGTATCTTTGGGTTTAGGCTGTTGGTTGGACAAAATAAGCAATATGAGCACTTCACCAGTCATTTTCTTACTATTTGCTGATGTTTTATGTACTAAACAATTAGGCTAATCGACTAGCCTAATTTAAAAAAATTGAGATATATTAATAGATAACGGAAATAACAGTTACAGTCCCAGTTTTAGTAATGAGCTACAATGATAAATGATTTCCATGATGAAATTCAGCAGTATTCAAATATTAAACATCACTGACTTTCCAGCTAGTCTAACCACACAACTGTTCATATCTGCTAGCCTCCATTAAAAAACAGTTTGTCATCAAGTTAAGGGGCTGGACACCAGAGGAGGGTGAATCTAAAAGCTGCCGTCTGTAAGCATTTCGTTCACGGATCTCTGATGAGCAACTCATTAAGTGGTTCAAACCACACGGGAATGAAGTGCTAGAAAGACAACAGTCTGTTATAGAACCACTGACTCTCGTAACATTAAGTGACTCCAGCTTTCTATAGTCTGACAGTTTTACGGCTGCATTGTACAGCCCACCATTCATACACATGAGACTGCGCTCAACGCATGCCAAACACATTTCCCCCTCCTTCCCTCAAGCATGGGGGTCACCTTAGACTGAAGATGAAATTGAACTAGCACATACTTCAAACACTTTGACAGATATTTAGCTCAGTTCAGCACCGCTTTTTAAAATGAAATAACTCCAGTTTTATCCTCTGCCACCAATATACCATAATTTGTGAATGGATTTCTCAAGGGTGATCATTGTCCTTGCATTTAATATGCCTTCATCTGGGGGATGCAATCCTGCCAGATGCTTCCTGATTCCACTCGAGTCTAAAAAAGATTGTGCACAGCCTTTATAATTTGTTGTTTTTTCATTAGGTAGAATCAATACGACTCCTGTAAAGGGAGGGATTTCTACTAGATGTTATATTTACAAACAGTGAAAAAGTAATTCATTTTAGCATTACTTATATAAATCACACCACTGAATGTCTAACATACATGCAGCAGTGTGTTTCTTCCAGTCTCTGCAGAATAGTATTTGAACTATACACAGTTTACTTACACTGTGTTGCCCTGGTGAGGGCCAAGAACAGTAGTATCTCAGAAATCCCTTTAGACCGATAAGGCTTCTTGAATTAAATAGGATTAGTAGTCAATGACTAAAGCAGGTAATCCCCCCCCAAAAAAGAGGATTCATTTCACTGATAAGACGTCATGAGAGCAAAGAAGAAAAATATGCCTTTAGCATGTTGTGTAATCTTTTCTCTTTTGCACTATGTGAGGGCACATTTAGTTTTTGTATTCTGAGTTGTCTGTGAGTACAGTGATACCCTGTTGGACTGTTACGTCTCTACTAGTGCTGAAACTATTAGTTGATCAAACAATGAGTTCACCAAAAAAATAAACCACCAAGAGTTTTGATAATCAATCGTTTAAGTTGTTTATCAAGCAAAGAATGCCAAACAATACCAAATGTTTGACATTTTTACAGGATGATTTGCAGCTTTTCTCTGTTAACTGTAAAATCAAAATGTTTTGAACAAGCAATTTTAAGATGTCATTGTGGGCTCTTAGAAATTGTAATAGGCATCTTTCACCATTTTCTGATAGTCCGTAGACTGAGCAATAATTGTTTAATCAAAAACTGGCCTGCAAATTAGTCGATAATGAAAATAATCATTAGTTTCTGCCCTAATCTCTACCTCAGTCAGGCCAAGACAAATCTATATTTTACATTTGTAAGCTGGGATCTTCATGAGACTAAAACTGAACCTCAAGAGGAACCACGTTTATTATGACCCAAAGAATAAGTGAGGTCCACAGATGTTGTGAAGGTGAACCGTCTAAATCCAGTATGCAAACATTTACATATGCAGAATAGGCGCTACACTACATTTAAGGCCGACAATATTTAAGACAATTCCCAAACACACCACAGATGCAGTGCAAAACTCGGTTAAAAACAAATTAGTTCCACTCCAAAATACAATTGTTTTGTTCATAATGGTGGCTGTAGCCTGGAGGATACAGCTCAGTACGCAGGCATGTGTATTTACCACCACATCAGTGGTTAATATGTAGTTTTATCTATCAGAGTATGGCATGCACTGGCAGTACACTGCATTCCTGAGATAGCAAGCAACGCCAAAACAGCAATGCTTGGACAAAAATGGTCACACTCAAACAAGCTTAAGACACCATTTTGAAAATCCACCGATTTCTAGATAACAACTCCGCGATGCCATCTTGCCAATTATCACCAGATTAGCTACCGTTAGCATGGCTATTCAACCGCTCCGAAGCACCCCATGCAGGAATCTATGCGGGTCACATAATACTAACGTTAGCTTAGCTCGCCTGTTAGCCCGAAAAGACAACAGCTAACCCGCCGTAGCATCCCTGCATCCCTCGGCACACGCTGCTCAAATTGCTAATTAGCGAGCTAGCTGGCGAAAGATTAGCAAATGACAATGAAAAAACACTCACGGTAGGTCAGACCGGACTGCACCGGAACAATAGCTTCTAATTTCACCGCCTGGCCGCAAACCACTACCGTTAAAGCCGTTAACCGACACGACAACTAGCTAGTATCAGTTTGATTACGCTGCTTGAGCTAGCCCGTTTAGCTTAGCCCGCTAGTTCCCCACTGTAGCCACAACGGAGGACAATTGAAGGGATACGGAGGGAAAAAAAGACAGAAAAAAACGAACAACTAGCAAGTCGACACATGGACATTCCTGCCCTCCATAATAAGCAGCAGGACGAGACTTACCAAAGTCACTCGGTCGAACAAAAAAAGATTCCCCGTGTGCGTACGTGCTTTCTCCCGTGTGTCTGCTCTGCCTCAGGTCGGTGCGGACTGGCTCTGCTACAGCAACGTTTTGTCGGGCCAGTGGCGCAGGGAAGACAGCTTTCACCCGAAGAGACGGTCACCGTGTGGGGGATGGGGATGCACTGCCGGGAGGGAGAGAGGAAGGGAGGGATGCAGGGATGCAAGGAGAGAGGAGGGGGCCACCGATAACATGCAGTGGAGAGGCTTTAATAAGAGCCCAATGATAATAATTATAATATCTAGATCAATATAGTTCGGACTTGTAAAGAAAAAACAGTAAATGCATGACGGAATAGCCTTAGTTTTTGTTCATGTTGACTCATATAATGGAGTATTTGAATTTAAATGTTATAGTGCAAATCGACTATTATACTGACATAGAGGATGATGTAGTTAGTTCAATTGATAGGCTGTTGTATAATCACATAGTTAGTTCTTTGTTCCTTTTTGTGTGTTTGCACTTTATTGATTGAGTCCATTGTTTTTGTGTTGATGAGAAATAAACTATATCAGTATGTCGTTGCTTGTATTATTATTATTATTATTGTTATTACCAGTAGTAACAGTATTATTATGTGTCTACAAAAAGCCTGCTGTTATGCATCTTTGTAATCAACATTTCCAGGCAGGAAAGTGTGTTATTTGGTCAGTAGCACTGTGGTGGTGAAGCGGTACTGCAGCATAGTTGGAAGTTCACGTTCAATAATTCAGATTCAGTGCCTTTTGCTTCATGCGTAAGGCACAACCACAAATTGTGCTCCACAGGAAGGCAGCGCCACCTAATGGTGATGGGTTGCGTTTTACCACAGTGCCTCAAATTTTGAACTGTAACCTTTCAGTGTGCAATAAGGATTTTTTGCATGATGCATTAATGAATACAGTATTTGCTTAAATGAAAATTATTTAATTCCTTATTTCATTCTATCTATTTTACTTAATCTGGGAATAATCCATTACATAGGCATTGTATTTTGTTGGTCATTCTTTTTATATACATTTCTATATACATCTATTTTTTCAACTAGTTAAATGTTTATTTTTAGCCATCTTTGTTCAGCTTTGTTGTCCTTGTTTTTAGCTGTATGTCTGTTTCTATCCTGTAAATTGCTCTGTGTACCAGTAGGCTACATTGTAGTACCTTGAGAACAACTTAAAACTGGAGTCAGATTCCTTTCTTTCTTTCTTTCTTTCTTTCTTTATGATTTTATTTGACAGGGATATTTGCATATTAATGACACTAATGAAATTAAAATATGCCAGAATTAGCCAGAAAGGCTAATTTTCATCTGTTGTCCCCAGGCAGTCAGAGCACAAACATAAATATAAAAGCACTGAAAAGATTATCAACAATAAAAGCAGTGCAGAAAAATATGCAGACGCAAACAGAGCCTGCGCTACACAGAGACAGGAGAGAACAATAACATGACAACACATTCAACAGATGACTGACAACACAATATTAGCACAATCAACAAATAGCATGACAACACAATATTATTATTATTAGGCCTAGTGAAGTGTGTTTATTATGTACAGAGCCTATGATGAGCAGGAGCAGCTCTTACACTTACTAAGCATAATAACAGATAAAACAATGACAAAGAAGACAAACAACATAAAAACACCTAGTTGTTCTAGTTTGATTTGTATGTGTACACACACGTACTTGGCCAATAAAGCTGATTCTAATTATATGTTTCCTTGTGAGTCATTACATTTTTCAATTAAGTATCAGGTCCTGTGGCATGAGTGCTGCATTTAGTTTAATGTATTTCAGGTACAATTGCAGGTACAATTGGTAAAAATAAAACACCTGTCGTATTTATGAACCCTCATTAATATCTATCTGCAACTGATAAGAGTTAAACCTCAAACCGCAGACTACTGCACTGGACCTGACACACGAACTGAGCACAATCAGCAAGTTTTGGTCAAGACCTACAGTCTGTAAGACGACCAGTAAGAGAGAACTACAGTTCCCAGCCGTCATTGCGCTTCCGTCTACCGCAAACAAAGAGTTGCATACACGCACACAACCCGAGGGCTTTTATAAACGAGATAAATATATAATTATTTTTTTTTTAAAAGCGCACTTTGAGCAAATATGATGTTAGCGACAAGTATAACCGCAAAATAAAAAAAAATTCAAAAAAACGAGCTGTCCGAGTCCTCGCGTGATTTCACGTTTCCGGAAGTGAGAATGGCATGAGAAAGAGAGCTGTCCGAGGTGCTGACACTGTGAGTACTGCTCGTCCTGCTTCAGACCACCTACCTGTATACTTCACATGTATTTCTATGACTTATATATGTTTAACTTTTAACAGCGATACACTATCTAAGGTAAGTGTGTAATATCTTTATTTTAAGCGGAATAATTATGTGATAATGCTGAATGTTCTGGACACAAACCAAGCTCTTTCCTCATACTGTTCTCAGTAATATTATGCTTGTATGGTAGAGTGAGACTGTCTGACAGTCTGACACATAAAGTGAAGTAGATTATTTTTTATGCATTCCTTTTTCTTATTTCTACTCACATTTCTCTGTGTCTCTCACACACAGACACACATTCACACAATATATGAGGCTCAGACTCACTACATTCTTTGAAAATGCATTATCATTTCTTTTTTTATATATATTGTCAGAATTTGTGAAGATGGATGAACCGCAAGAGTCGTCCTCCTGCATCACCAACGCCCACGACCCCAGCAGCAGCAGCAGCAGCAGCAGCCCTCCCTGTAGTAAACCTGGCAGTGCTCCACAATGCAACGGGGTCGCAGAGTGCAAGACCCTGCTGCGGATGTCTGAGTCACACGGACTCCAGCTCCTGGGCGTGCTCAGATCGTTCAGGGAGCGAGGCTTGATGTTTGACTTCACCATTAAGGTCCAGGAACGCAGTTATCCCTGCCATCGCTGTGTCCTTGCAGCATGCAGTGATTTCTTCAGGTATCAATCTATCTATCTATCTATCTATCTATCTATCTACCTATCTATCTATCTTTCTATCGATCTACCTATCTTTGTAATTAATCAGTTAATATCATGTGTAACTGCTCTGTGTTTAGGGCCATGTTTGAGGTGGATATGCGAGAGCGTGGTGATGGTTCAGTGACTCTGGGTAACCAGTGTCCGGTGGCGGTGGGTTCTTTCCTGGACTTTGCCTATTCTGGAGAGGCACTCATCACTGATGGCAATGTAGACATGCTGTTTCAGCTCGCCTCTTTTCTGCAGGTAAAAACACAACCATTCTTTTTTCTTTCTTTTCCTTAAAGATACAGTACATCATACATTGTTTTTGCCAGGTTTGTGCCATAACCAGCGCCGTTACTATACAAAAATGTCACAGTAGTAAAAGCACAGGTGTAAATAATAATAGAATTCAGTTTATCTCCTTCACTTTCAGGGTCCTGGTATTGTGCATGCTGGCTTATTGTCTTAACTTATTGGAACGCTTGAATAGAACAGAGCCATCATAGTTACTTAATACGATACTGGTCTTTTTTTTACTATATGTTTTTCACAGTATATTGTGCTCTGTAAAGGCATTTAGACATTCACACGGATGTTTTCCGTATTGTTCTTGTCGTTGTTGTGTCCTCAGGTGTCAGTCCTGTCCCGAGCGTGCAGCGACTTCCTGATAGGAACCATGGATCTTTGCAACTGTCTGTCCCTCTTCTCCCTCGCTGAGGCCTATGGCTCGGCCTCCCTCCTCCGAAGTGCCAATGAGTTTGTGGTTCAGAACTTCTCTGACCTTTCCAAAACCCAGGACTTTCTGGATATGCAGGTGCTGCTTAAGAACGGACATGATAAGAACGTTCTTTTATCGGAGAAGCTGAGGTTTATATAATGATGCATGTAGATTATTTGTTAATAAATCCATACCTTCCTTTAATTAGTCTGTACCTTGACTATATATTATATATACAGAGTCTGCATGAGCAATGACTTTAACCATATGATGTATCATACATTTTCAATATGTTTCAGGTGTTTTAGCCTCTCTTCCACATTCTGAGGTTATGATTTAGATATAAGATATATGAATATTTATTTATTTGATTTATTTAATAAAATGTCTTAAAATGAATGATTTCATTAAGTTCATCGATAACAATGGGACCACATTTATGTCAAATTTTGACCAAAGTCTGGCTTAAACCCAAGAAATGTTGATTTTGAGTAAAAGTACTGTGTGCCCAACTCGTCTAATTTCTACGCACTGACACAACATAACATTGTTCCCATAATTGCACTTAAAATATCATTAAGTCTGGCCCTGAAGGTCTAGGGTTGTACCTTTTTTCCCAAAGGCTTCTGCTGTGTAAAAATATTAATAATACTGCTGCTCACATCAAAACAACTATTATTATTTCATTTGCTTCTTATAGGTGAATGTGTTGGAAGCATGCCTACGGTCAGATGTTTTAAACGTGCCCAGTGAGGAGGCCGTGGTGAAGGCACTTCTCAGATGGATACGCCATGACCTACCGGGAAGACAAAAACTGTTGCCAGGCTTGTTATCTCTAACCAGACTCCACCATCTACCTGCACCTGCACTAAAGGTATAAACACACTGCATGTGCTGGATTTTGGATGTCATGCAATTTCTCGTAATGTCTTGCTATTGCCTTCTTTCTCAGACTCTGCGTGATTCAGACACTCTCCTGTGTGACGGTGAGTCCTGTCTGGCCCTGCTCTCAGAGGCTCAGAGCAGACAGGATCAGTACAGCGGCCTGCTCACCGATGCCAGGCCAGCCACTGCACAAAGTTACATCTACATCCACAAGACGGAGGAGAATGGAGAGATCCGCCACACCTTCTGCTACTGTCTGGAAACAGACAAGTGGAAAGAGCTGGGAACAGTGCACGGAGAGGGGACAACCACGATGCCAGACCCACCAGGATCCTACATTACCAGCTATGCTGAGAAGGTACATTTTGGGATTGCACTAAGTCCTGCTGCTGTTTAGAGAAGTGGCTCCCAACCTTTATGGCTTGGGCCCTTTAAAATTAAGCAAAATATCAACTTGTGACCCCTTATTACAAGTTGTAGCCTTGGTGTAGGCATGGGTTGTGAGCAGTTCAACCAAAGAGTCAGTTTTCCTTCCAAGATTGTTTTGTTTGAAAGCTTTTTAGAGACCTTAAGAGGTAAAAATATTGATTATTTCACAAGAAAAAAAATAAAATTTGAGAGAAGTTCACCATCTTCTCATCTTTCCTCTGGATCTAAGATGTTTGTGACAGGCGGTTGCCGAGGGAACTGTTGCCGAGCAATACGTCTCCATGTGGCCGAGCCGTTCCACGATGCCACGGACGAGGTTTGGTGCTTCTGTCCCGTAACCCTGACCTGCACACCTGCTCCAGCCATGCTGAAGCCCAGAACCACGCACACAGCTGTAACCTGCCTGGACCGAGTCTATGTCATTGGAGGACGGACCAAGGGATCCAGAGGGGGAGCGCCCAGTCTGCTGGAGGTCTGCGGTCCTTCCTTTATATGTGATTGAGACCACATTGTTGGTTTAGATGCCCTTTCATTAAAACTTTGTTGTGTGCAGTACAAATTATGTTCTTTTCTTTCCTGTATTCTAGGTAGAGTATTACAACCCTCTGACCCAGACCTGGTCCTCAGTCAGCCCGCTGCCAAATGCCATCTTCTACCCTGAGGCCAGTGCTTGTGGCAGTGTTATCTATACCCTGGGGTCAGAGGTGGAGATCACAGACTCCTTTAACCCCTCACTGGACTGCTTCTACTGCTACGATGCCCAGCAGGACCAGTGGAACCGCCTGGTGGCAGAGTTTGGCCAGTTCTTCCATGCCACACTGGTCAAAGCGGTGGCAATTAATAATACACTGCACCTCTGTGACCTGTCCACTTATAAGGTGAGTCAACAGATGAATGATTGAGTTGTCAGTCATTACATTGCAGTATGAAAGCATAAAAAAAGGCTTATGTAGTTTGAGTTTTCTTAGCAGGACTGTTTAAATAGTTAAACACAGAGTTCAAAGTGGGCCTTTTTCCCATACAGGTCTACAGTTTTTGTCCAGAGACCTGTGTGTGGAAGGGTGAAGGGTCATTTGAGTGTGCTGGGTTCAATGCTGGAGCAGTGGGTATGAGAGACAGAATCTACATCCTGGGTGGAGACTATTCACCTGATGAGATCACTGATGAAGTTCAGGTAGGAGAACCTTTTTATCCATAGAAGATGCGCTACTTTGACTTTCGTTTGCTAAGCTAGTGCTCTAAGTCATGGTTTCTTGAGCTAAAGGTGGAAGCCATCTGATGTGTCGACAGGTTTACTAATGTCAAAATGGCTCTTGGCTCTCAAGAGGCCTGAACCGAGTGATAAGTAGCTCACCAGAGAAACATTAGCATCAAAATTATCGGCATTATTAATATTATATGTATCATCATTATAGTAAAGAATGTAATAAGGATAAGGAAGCTTGTACATTACACTTCAGTTTAATCAAGCTATTGATTCACTAGCAAGGACCACACCACAACAGCATGCGATAAAAGGTTTAATGAAATGAGGGAAGTATCGACAGTGAAGATGGATGGATGTGAGAAAGGGGATGAATGTAGGAGCTCAGGATAGTGCCTGGAGCAGGGAGGGGTGGGAGAGGTATACACAGGACTGAAAAAGAGAGGGGATAAAGGGAGAGATGAGAGGTGTGAACATGGATGGGCAAAGGCAGTGATGAGGCAGAAATGTAGATGGATGAAGGAAAGGGGAAGGGAGGGTGGGTTGCGCAAACTGAGACAAAAAGGAGAGGATGGGTTAATTAGTTAATTTAAAGTTATTTAAGTAATTAATTACCCGGGTGTGCTCATTTATTCTCGTTGTTTTGGAGGGCAGAGAGTATTCATCTACTAAGATCTGTGTGTTTTCTTGTGGCCTGTGCAGGTGTACCACAGTGGGAGGAGTCAATGGGAGGAAGTGGCTCCCATGCCCAGAGCGCTCACCGAGTTCCACTGCCAGCTCATCAGCTTCAACAGATACAGAGACCCATGGGGTGACACAGCATGATACATATGCAGCAGACACACACCCACACACATGTTAGTGGATGTACATGTGTGTTACATGTGCCACTGAAGTAAGCAAGTACCCATGAGTCTCCTCTGTGCATGTAACGGACAGCTGACTGAGGTAACACCTCAAGAGAGAATGACAATCTTCAACTAACACCTACATCTCTCACAGATCATCATAACACCTGAGCACCTGAGCCAAATGATTTATTTATTTTTGTTATTTAAAGATTTGAACTTTGTATGTGTGAAGCGCCTGCTGTCATAGGATCTTTGTTGCGTCAATCAAAATGTGGTCCCTCCCATGGAGGAACCCTATTGAGCAGAAGACTATATTAGAAATCCTATTTTAGTAACTGAATTTTTTTTCTGTTTAGTATGTTTTAAAAGGAGAATTCACCCAAAGTAGAACTCACAGTATCTGTAAATTTATCAGCTCTCCTACAGCTAGAATGTAGAAAGAAGACTTTGGTATGTTGAGGCACCAGTTTTCAGGAAGAATTCAGTCTCCTTTTCCTGCATTTGGGGATTTACAGCCTGAGCGGATCAAATTATTTTGTTCTGGCAACATTACACAAAACATCTCATAAGTCACAAGGGTCTCTATAGGCACTTGGCCATGTAAGACTCATGAGATAAATTAATTGTTTGAAAGCCCTTTCCATTAAATATGCTTTATTCGATTAGAAAACACAGATTATTTTGTCATCACTCACATAACGTCATTGGGGCTTTTCCATATTATTCTCCTGATTTTCCTTTTTTAGTTCTTTTTTCTAGCTGATGGAGACCTGCTCATATATATTACACTATTCAAAACTCAACTAAAATAAGGGCAATACTGTGTAAATGATCTGGGTGGATTTTCACTTGAAACTACTTGCCTTTATTCTGCTTCAGACTGTCATGTATCCTTGCATGCCCTGTTTCTCATAATATATACGACAATTGTACAAATGACCAATAGATAGATCACCTGAGTATCTTCAGTAACTGCTTGTTTGATGGAAATGTGCAACTTTACCTGTCTATCATAGAGAAACATTCTGCAGCTATAAAAAATACAATAATCTAAAGTTTCAGAAACCAGGAGAAGAAAAATATGGGCTTCATGGTGTAAATCATGAATGCATAATACGTGTAATGAAACGGATAAAGAATGCAACAAATGAAAGACTGTTTATTGGCAAGAAGTGAACATAAACATAATGCTTCATTATGTGTGATGATGTCTTCTTCTATCAGTAAATACAGTATCTGCATTTGACATATTCATCACATAGTAAAAACAGAACAATAGACACAACAGCATGGTTCAATGTATCAATGATTACATGGATGACACTGTGACATGAGCTGTTTATAGTGATATTACAGTGTTTCCTAGTCGTCACTTTGAAGGTTTCCACAGTGAAAAAGTAGAGCCTCACCCCCCTGTTCGTTTATTTTTATTCACCCTCCCATCTCTACTGGGACTTCCCCTTTTGCCTCTTGCCAGAAATTCAGGGCCACATTCAAAAAACATCTCAGAATACAGATACGGATCCAAGACTCATTTGTCATTACATTATGCTCATCTGGCTTAGCAATCACATGGTTTTTGATCTCATTGGAATACTAGAGCTCTGGATCAGACCAGTGACCGTAGACTAGAAGAATGAAAAGATGTAAACACTGTGTCTGAACAAGAATCAATCAGCAGCAAAGTCCTACAGTAACCATGCTGGTCTCCCTCCATCTCCTCTGCCTCTCGCTCATCTCCCCTCTTGTTGCTCCACGCTTCAATCCTGGTAAGTTTTCACCAGCAGCCACATCAGCAGCACAGTGATTAAGACGATCATGAAGTTGAGGAACAGCTCCTGCACCGAGCGGTCCATGGTGGTGTCTCAGGTGGGACGGAGAGAGCGGGAGGAGGGAGTGCCGAGAAGCAGGGGTTGCTGAGGAAAGAAGGAGACGAGGAGGAAGGGTGCAGACGTGTTGGATGTTTTTAAAGAGGTGTGGCTCCCTTTTGGACCACTGTCCTGAACCTGAGATGTGAGCAATGAAAGATTGCCATAAATAGAGGTATAACCAAGGCACAAATGGTAAATATATGGTAAAATACAAGTTTATCTGTGTATATGTGCCTTCAGCGACACATGGGCTGTGTTTGTATGTGCACGCATTTCGCCTCTGTTATCATAGATTAGAGGGATCAGTCACATCTCAGGCGGGTTGTTACATCTGTTCACAGTTACCATCACTCAACAGGGAAAGGGGGCACAATATCCCCTCATATACACACATGGGACATGATGCACACACCCACAAAGCATACAAACTGTAGGGCAAAGTTGTTTATGGATTAAAACAGCAAATTTTTGCACTTTTAGATACATTGAAAAGTCCTTTTACAGCCATTGATTTTTTTTTCATTTCGTTCGAATTTATGAAAGGTTTTGACTGGATTGTTAGCCTACATTAGTCTCCCAACAATGACAACATTATTGAGAAGGATAACACAAAATCAGCGCTGTTACCTTTCCTCTTTTGGCGGCGATCTCACTATGAACAGGAAGAGGAGAAAGCAGGTGTTCTTATGTGTTCCAGTAGTACCTTTCTTTATCTTGACCTCTGACAGCTTGTCTTCTTACCAGAAACTTCTCTACTGTGGCACCTCTTCTCTGTCGCATCTACTAGCAGCTGATCTTCTTGCTGTTGTCCAGCTCTGTGCGGTCGCCAGGGGTAGGCCCCGCTCCTAAAGTAGCCATCCTCAGCGGACCGCCCATGTTTCACATACACACAGACTGATGTCACACACCAACTAAACAACCAATAGAGTGTGTTATTTTCCACAAACTCTTCCACTGGAGTGTTTCCCATCTCTAACCATACAGAGTCTCTCTCTCTCACACACAACAGAGGAGGGACTCAGGGTTATTTATAACACGTTATTGCAGATACTAGGTGGATTACGGTTGTTCCAAACACAATACTCACTTCTTCTGATTGATATAGGAAACTGTAACACTGTATCACTCAGTATCTGGGTAGGAGCTATGCATGGGGGAAAAGGAGAATAACAGAGCAACCTCTCCAAAATGCAACATGTGAGGCATGTAGGTTTAAACCCAGCTGATGCCACAATTCATCATCCTGTCTGCCCACTTTGTTCAGAGGAACTTTTCATAGTTACGTACATACTATGAAAAGTATCATGACATCTAGGCTACAGTCCTTTCTGCCTCTGCACTTCAGTTACTTTCAATATTCTTCCTGGCCACTGGATGATAACTGCCAGTCACGAAAGACAATAAAAGGATGTGTAGGTCATGTGGGAGTGTTGCATGTGGTGGCTGGCATCTCAAACTGATGGATCATCAGACACGGCCTTAATCAGATTTTGCTCCCCTCAGTGAAGTGCAGACAGACTCATGGACAAAGAGGCACCAATATACTGACCAAGTACCGTTGGGAAACTGTAGGTTATACTTTTTATAGCTCTCATGTTAGAAAATCTGGAACTTTTTAACTTTTTAAGTTCCCTGACTGAAGTTTATATAATATTTCAATCTGCATACTTCAAGAAACAGTTTGGAGAATGTGCTTGTCTGCTTTCTTGCTGAGAGTCACATGAAAAGATTAATGCCACTCTCATGTCTGTACGGTAAATATGATGTTACAGCCAGTACGACAGCTGGTTAGCTTAGCTTATCTTGCTGTAAAGACTGGAAAAGGGGGGAAACAGCTAGCCTGGTAGTAAAATCCACCTACCAGCACCACTAAAGCTCACCATGAGCATGAGTTTGCCAGACAACCAGTGGGGACTCCCGGCCAAAAAATAGTCCCATAACATAACCTGCCTGCAAGACCACAACTCGTTTTTTGTACTATCACTTGTCATTTGTTGTTTTTGATTGGTTGCCATTCTCAAGAGGGTGGGTCTAATATGAGCCAGCCTGAGGGTGAGAGGAGAGGAAGAAGAGAGGAGAATGGCGTGCTGTGAGTGTGCAACCCTTTTTGTCCCCTGGACCTAAAACAAATAATTTCACCAGAACTACTGTAGCTGTTCTGTGACAGTATGGATTAAACAAATTAGATATAATGTGTTAATTAGTGAGCTTTAGAAGTGCTGGTGGACGGATTTTGTTACCTTTGGACAGAGCCAGGCTAGCTGTTTCCACCTGCTTCCAGTCTTTATGCTAAGCTAAGCTAACTGGGTACCGGCTGTAACTTCATATACAGAGTTATCTGTCATCTCATCTAACTCAAACAAATGTGTTTGCCAAAACTATTCCTTTAATGTTAATTATGAAGTGGTAATTTTTTCTCTCTTTTGTGGTTGTGTGCTCCCATTCTATTTTTACATTCTTCCACCTCTATGCTATGCTGCTGCTAAGAAAAGGATTTTGACAGCTCACCACAGCGAACCTCTCAGCTCATCTAACACTTGACAGCTGCTTACAACAGTGTTATCTCCAAACTAATGTTAAACCCCCTTGACACAAACACCTTCTCCCCTACACACAGAGGGGTCACAGCAGGACAGAGTGTGTATGAGCACGGCTCCCTTGAACCTTTCCATCACAGGATTCCAAGGTCATTCCCAGTGGATTTAACAGATCAAAAACGGCTGCCATTTTATCACCCTGCTGCTCTGCCAGCGTCGGACCAATAGCTATTCGACCCAGGGATTCCCATTGTCACAGAGATCCAGTGCTGGGGTGATTGAATAAAGCAGGGCGAGGTGTGCAGGTATCTCTGTGCGGGGTGGACCACTGCCCACTTTGACAGCTGTGTGGGTTTCAGATAGAAAAGTGCTGGCAGGGTTGCACTCTAAATCAGTGGAGAGACAGAGGGGTGTCAACAAGGCCTCAGAGACACCATTCCACACATTCTGGGTCACTGTGTGTGTGTGTGTGTGTGTGTGTGGCTAGTTTGGTGACAGTTTCATGCTTGCCAGCTGCGAGTGGTATGGCAAAATAAAAAAAAACAGTGGACAAATCAAATCAAGTCATCAATAATATGCAACAACTTTGCAATCATATGTTTACAACTAACGCACTCTGGCCGACAAGCCTACAGTGGTGCTGTTTCACCATAAACACAGGATTAACCATTTAGTCACTCAAGGATCAATAAAAGTTATTTAAATTGGCAATGGCTTAAAACTCTTTTCTGTACACTAAATATGAGCCAGGAGACAATTAGCTTATTAGCATAAAGATGGGAAGCAAGGGAGAAACAGCTAGCCTGGCTCTGTCAAAAAGATTAAAAAATACTCCACTATAGCACCCCTAAAGCTCACTAATTAACATGTTAGCCTATAGCCTTGTTTGCTTTATCCATACAAAAAAGTGTGACAATGATAAGTTCTGGTTTTGCTTCCTGTCTTTATGCTAAGCTAAGCTAGCTTCATATCTAGTGTATAGACACAAGAGTGGTATCGATCCTAAACATAAGAAAATTTATACCAAAGAAGTTCATCCAATAATTATGTAAGGAGTCATTCAAGGGTTAATAAAACCTATTTTAACAGGCACTGACTAAACACTGTGCCTCTACACTAAATATGAAGCTAGAGCCAGGAGACAATTAGCTTAGCTTAGCATAAAGACTGGAAGCAGGGGGAAATAGCTAGCCTGGCTCCATCCAAAGGTAACAAAATCCACCTCCCAGCGCCTCTGAAGCTCACTAATTAAATCTTTATATCTTGTTTCATTGGTAAAAAAAAAACAAAGTGTAAACATAAATTACGGTTTTGCTTCCAGTTTTTTCGCTAAGCTAAGCCAATCACCTATGGCTCTAACATCATAGGCTACTCAGTTTTAGTTTACAGACATGAGTGGTATCAATCTTCTCATCTAACTCACGGCAAAAGAGCGACTAAACGTATTTTCCAAGATGTCGAACTACTGTTTTAATTTCAAAGCTCTAAATCTGGTTTTTCTATGATAATACAATATTAGTATTAATTCTAAAAGACATACAGATACAACTATTATTTTACTTCTGTTGTAATTTCAAAGGTACATAGACAATATTCTCACATCTGACAAGCAATAAAATATTATATATATATATATATATATATATATATATATATATATATATATATTCAAAATCTAAGGTTTGATGCAAAAACTACTATTCAGGAAAGCATTGCCCTAATGCCTTAATCCAATAAACTCAAAATGTCCAGCAGTTTAGCCTGCACATTAGTCTACAAATAGCTGGCACTGAAAAATTATTTAGCCCAGAGCTTTGTTCATTTAAAATGTCTAAATCGTTTCCACTACAGCAGCAGTGATTGGAGGAGAGACAGGAATTCATCTCAGCTGACTGTCTGACAGAGAGATGATACACCAGATGGATCACTAAACATAATGCTCAGCCTTGTTAATATTTTAGCCAGTTGAAATATTGTGTTTGAACATCAGATCTGTTGCCAAAGACCTCTACTAGTAACTTCGATCTCTTTCTTACATCTCTTTTAACCGCCTAATGAATGGACCGATCTCTTACTTTCTCCAGTGCTACAATGTGATATGTCTTGTATCTGTGTGATGCAAGACAAACCTTTGGCTATATACATTTTTCATACCTTGAAAACATTTTAATGTCCTGGTTGCATATCAGTTGTATTTGCTTTTGAATTAAATTGGCCCCAGAAATGATCATGTAGCAAAACTGTTTCGGTTTATGGAAAGAGGTCATGAAAGAACAGTAAACTGAGAATTGGTGCATATATACATGTGTCATGAACCTCTTGCAGCTTTATATCTTTATTATTTATTTCACTGTTTCATTCCATCCTTCCCTTGCTTCCTCATCTCCATGGAAAAAAAACATGTGCAGTTTTGGCTGATATATTTTTGCACAATATTTACCTGGCTGTTTCACCACCTTCTCCAAGAACCGACGGATATCTGCTTACACAGAGTCCCTAGAGACCGGTAGAGATCAGCATCACTATTTTAAAAAGCAGAGTCTGGTTTCTTAATCCGTCCATCTCTGTCATGCAGTCTTCAGCTAATTAGAATACAAAGATGCCAGCAACAGGAGTTTGGCCTCTGGCTACCGGCGCTGCATTTCAGAGGGTGATGGCATGCCTCAGGGTACAAAAGTGGTTCCACTCTAGTTCTCAGCGTTGCGCTGCCTTTTCAGAGCTTGGCTGATGTGTGAGGTGAAGCTGCCCTTGAGCACTGGCAGGGGAAATGTCCTCCTAATCTCCTGTTCATAACCTTAAAGTGACATTTCCACTTGGTAGAACGTTGACACTTCATGGAAGTTAATGAATGGCTGACCAACTCTGAAATATATTGTTAAAATTATACTTATAAGTTGAGGTACAACGTTTGTTTTTGACTCTGGAAACAACTTTCACTACAGGGTCCAGCTTTTGATCATGTAACATGACCTTCATTGACAGATGGATCATTCATCAGCTACTAAGGGGGCTTTGTGGTGAGATTGTTTTCTCAACTGCTGTTTCCAAGGTCAAAAATGTACTTTGAACCTCAGCTTTTAAGCCAACTTGGGTGAGAAGTCCTTAAAGTGCTTAAATTAAAATTTTCAGTTACAACTGCTCCATGTGCTGAGGAAGATTGTGTGACGTGTTTAAAAGCTCCAGAGCAGGTACTAAATGGACCTGCAGCACAACTGATTATCAGACATCAGTTTAAAAAAGACAGAAAATGCAATAAAATATAAGCAGAGCTGCCTCCAGCCTTTGGATTCCCATCTTGCCCCATCTTTTAATATAATGTGATAATGTTTTGTAGGATTGTCACAAAATACGCTGGATGAAAATGTTTGTGCTGTGAAGCTGTAACCCTTGCTGGTACTGGCCCTGATTATTTCCCCAACAAATGAACCAGGCTGATGTCTCTGGGTATCCTCCAGTTCTCATAAAGGAGTGAAGATTTTATTACACTGTTTTGAAAAACAAGATGGAGCAGAGTGTTCATGTCGGAGAGGGCAGCCATGGTCTCCCTGTCTGACCAGCTGTTGTTTTGTAGACTAAACTGAGTATGCTGTTAAGACGCCGAAGGGTTCCCACTGGCCAGCAGCTCAGCCTGGCACTGCAATTACTGAGATGGCTGAGGACAGGTGAGGGCTTCATTACACAACCCGTGTTTTAATGCACGCGCACACGCTGATGCACACGCACAAATGTTTCATACAAAGACGTCCACCCAGAGGGGCTGTGGAGTCATTAATCTGGCTGCAGAGGAATTCATATGCAGGATCTGAGCTACTTGGCTCCTTTGAGAGAGGCAGATAGAGAGCAGCAACCAGAGACCAAAGACAAAACAATATACAGAATACATTAATTATAATTTAGCAACATGCCTGAGCGTGAATGACTGCTTGTATCTGATCAGCATCTGTCCTGATGTATAGGGTATTGTGCTTTGTTGAAAAGGATGCATAAGAATAAGCCAGCTAGCCTACAGTGATGATACTTTTTCATTCTTGGGTATCACAAGATTATCCTCAGTTGCCAGAATTTGAGTTGAGACCGATGATGGATGAATGAAATGGATGAAAATGGAATGACAAACAGTCTCCCCAGGATAGGCACCCTATATACTTGCATTTTTATCCCTTAGTATCAAGTTAGCAGGGCCTATAGAATGATCCCTGGAGCATTTTTGTCTGTCTTTTGTTTGGAGATTAGGAAGGCATGCAGCATGGATTTGCCATCAGGGTTTGGGTCCTATACAATGGAGCCACAGGACTAAACACTGGATGTCAGTAAGGCTTGGATACCATGTGAGAGATGTGTAGTTCAGAAGAGAGAAGAGAAGGACCACTTACACAAAAAGAGCAAGAGTAATCCTATCATTAGCTTGATACTATATACATACCACATCAGAACAATATGTCCCTACTGGGATATTATACTCCAGGAAATAAATAGCAACATTGCCCAAGGGAAGCACAAAGTATTACTGTCTCACTAGAGACACAATACTGTAAAAGATAGACTTTCTTACCTCTGTATCCTTTTATTCATGTGATACATTTAAGGGCAGAGCATGATGCTGTGCTGTCTAGTATATGTGTGTGAAAATGTGTTGATCTCCAGCAGTGTTGTTACCTACTTAATACTTCTATACGTAAAGTATAAAAAGTGAAAATACTCATTATGCAGAATTGCCCATTTTAGAATAATGTATATTATATTATTGAATTATAATTATTGATGCATTAATATTACTTTAATATTGTAGCCGGTAAAGGCGGAGTTAATTTTTTTTTTTTACTATATATACTGCTGGGTAGCTTGGATCATTAAGATATGGCCTTATTGATCCAAGCTACCCAGCAGTATATATAGTTAAAAAAAATTAACTCTGCCATTAATAATTAATTTGGTGATTATATTTTGTATTATTAATCTGAATCTGCAAAGTAACTCGTAAGTAATGTTGTCAAATAAATGCAGTGGAGTGAAAAGTACAATATTTCACTCGAAGTAGAAGTATAAAGTTGAAAATGGAAATACTCAAGTGAAGTACAACTACGTCAAAACTGTATTTAAGTAAGCTAAGATAAGATAAGATAAGATAAGATAAGATAAGATAAGATAAGATAAAATACACCTTTATTGATCCCCAGCAGGGAAATTCGGTTGTTGCAGCAGCACAATGGCAACAATAAATACAGATAAGCATAGAGGTAAAAGAATAAATAACAGAGGTATCGAAAAACTAGAATAAATAAGAATACAAAATAGAAACTATACACAAGCACTATACACAAGTACAGTAATTGAGTAAATGTATTTTGTTACTTTCCACTACTGCTGACAGACACACAGTCTTGGCATATTATCTCTGCTAGTGCCTTCTCACACATCCAGCAGATTCAGAGCAACATTACCAACCCATCTTTTCAGAAGTGATAATCCCAGTTTTCACCAGGATACTGTGATTCTTCTACAAACTTAAAAAAATGCAATCAGAATAATGTAAAACTTTAATCACATGCAAAATCTACATAGTGACTTTAATCAGGATGAATTTAAACCCACAGTAGGAGTGGTGCTGGTGTAGTATGGTGGAGTATCAGGAACTATCGGTGTTGAAGTGTTGTTGCACCCGGACAAAATAAAATGACGTACCATGGATCCAAGTGTGGGAAACAACGTGAAGGCCGTCAGGAGGAGTAAAGAGGAAAAGAAAGTTCTTCGAAAACAGATAAAAGCCAGTCACACTTTGCTGAAACATGAAGGCATCAGTACAGCGTCGCAGCCCACCAAGGTAACAGAAAAAACATTTATAAACAGGAAGTGGCCGCTGTCAGGGGGGAAGAGAGCTAGCTAACATGTACCTGCCTCTACCTTTAATATGTACTTTTTTGCAGTAATTAGACGCAATAAAATACAATTCAAAGTTTATTTTCAGCTCGTGTTTAATACGAAGAAGGCACGCTGATAGCTGGTTAGTTAGCTAGATATTTTCCAGGTGTTGCTTTAATATTAGCTTGTATCTACTGGTTACAGTCATATAAAAGTAAAATAACAGCAGTTTAGGCTTTGTAGGGAACTTGACATTCGCTATCTTACAATTGGGATCAATATTCCAACCTGAAATGAGTCATGTATGCACAGCCCCAAAAAGCAAAACAAGAAAGACTGTAAGTCTGGAAATGGGTGTCATAAAAAGAGAGCAAGTGTAGAAATGTAGGAATCAAATGAGAAATGAAGGGAACTTACTGTAAAGCTTGTACATGTATCTTGGACTGTAGGGAGTCAGTGTTAGAAAATAATAACAGCCTAGATACAATAAAGTTTATTTTTAGTTGTGCTTTCAACTGTGAAAAATAAAGTTAAAATGGAAACAACACATAAAAGCGTTAAGATGAAAGTATAAAACATTGTATACGTTGACTAAGGTGTGTGTCAGATGGCTGTAAGGTGTTCAGCAGTCTGACAGCATGGAGGGAAGAAGCTTTTCAGTCTGGTGGTGTAGGATTTCATCCAGGGACTGGGAATGAAAAATGGCCCTGGACCTTTTGACTCAGACTGGCCCACCAAACCAACCCCCACCC
>NTHP01000137.1:393334-426861 GCA_003416845.1 Oplegnathus fasciatus | reverse complement strand
TACAGCACCACCCACACAACCCATGCCACACTTTATGTAAACAAGATTACTGAACAATATTTATAACAATAACTTTAGTAAAACAGAACAAGGGGAACGTGTTACTCTTAGGAGGAGGACTGATGCACTATCCTCAACCTGGATGACTAATTAGTATAATGACCCAAACCTTGCTTATCTTGTCCCTGTTGTCTTCTGTCCTACCTCTTCAGCTGCTAAACCTTGACTAGCACTTGAACTGGTATCGCTGGGCTCATTGGGCTCCTAGTGCCTTCAGGCTCACAAGGCTGATAACTGACTGGTAATGGCGCCAAATGAATAATTTGTTATTTTAAAACATTTGGCTGCATCAGCCTCAAGACTTCAACCTCTTCTCTCTCAGATTTTCAGCACCACCTTTACATTTTTTCTCTCTTTGGTTCTCACTTGGTTATTTTTATTTATGCGGGGACTGGGGTTATTTAAGAATATGGAGATTTTGTGTTGCCTCGGTCCCAATTGGCCAGTCCGACTATGGTGATATCTCAAACAGTGATCGTGTCACTGGTTCAGACCCTCAGCCTGTTTTGGATGTCATCTTTCTTAAACTGGTCTGTAGAAAATCAACCAGTGTATCCTCTGTCTCCTCTGCAGAGTTTGGTGGTGGCTAACGGCGGCCTGGGGAACGGCGTTAGTCGAGAGGAGCTGTCTGCAGCGCTGAAAGAGATGGGCGAGCTGGAGACACTGATCATGCACCCTCACAAGCCCTACGCTTTTGTCACATACAGGTACAGGTGCTGCATGGACAGCGCTACATCACACCAGGAGGTTATTTTAAACCTTTAGAACCTCTCACTAAACTCACACTACTGTTATTGTCACTCTGTTTCCAGATCTGAAGAGAGTGCGAGGAAAGCCCACATCCGCCTCAATGGCCAAAAGCTGCAATGTGGAGAGAACAGTGTCACACTCTACCTCGGTTTTGTCGACTCAGGTACTTGCCTTGAACGATGACACCCACAGACTCGAGCATAGATTACTGTGAGAACTCCTGTAGTCGTTTGAAGCATAGTTTACCTTACATTTCAATAGTAAGATGGATAATACATAACTAAAGATTTGATTTGTTGGTGTGGATAATGCTCTGGAAATCATGCCCTATAAGATACATAGTGCAGACAGTAGTGTGATCCTTCCTGTATGTTCTGTTTATGTGTGCATGCAGTAACCTGTGAAGAGGAGGCGTCCGTTCCTTTGCCAGAGGGATTAGTCTTGGTGGAAGATTTTGTGTCTCCGGAGGAAGAGGCTCTGTTGCTCGCTGCCGTCGACTGGTCGTCTACCAATGATGATGTCACTGGTGAGGGGCTGCATAATGTGTTTTGTCGGTTTGTGTTTGGTTCAACATCAGTGTGAAGATTAGACAAAATAGAGCTGTATTGATGGGAAAAACTACTTACTCCTTACTAACTTCATTCTAATGCCATTTAGCCCAGAAAGCTCTGAAGCACAGAAGAGTCAAACATTATGGCTTTGAATTTCGCTACGACAACAACAACGTGGATAAGGACAAGCCGTTACCTGCAGGTAAGCTTGCTCTTTTTTTATCCAAATATTTTTTTTCTTACAGTCAGGGTTTTATGGGTCATAATTTTGTAGGTCATCCCTCATGATAACATTTTACTCACTAATTACAATGCTTGGAATTTGGGACACTGCCTGCTTTGCTGTGCAGTGCTGCTCTGTCCTCAGTAGTGTCTTTTTAGATACTAGTAGGAGATCTTCAAATCCTACACTGTTTATTGTCAAGCAGAGACTTAGCTTCAGCTGGGAGATTTAATTAGTTTATTTTTGTACGTAGAAAGGTAAAAGAAAAAGTCTTCCCATTGTAATAGCAGAGAAAATCTTATGAATGTGTGTGTGTGTCCAGGTATTCCTCAGGAGTGTCTACCTGTTCTGGAGCGGTGTGTGAAGAACGAGCACATCGACATCATGCCAGACCAGCTGACTGTCAACCAGTATGAGTCTGGACAGGGTGAGTTATTCCAGTCACGTCTCTAATGACTTACCTCATCACCTCATCACACACAGCCTCGGATAAATCAAAAGATAATTAAACTTGGATATGTTTCACAGGTCGTCATTAAAGTAATGTAAACATGACTGACCCACATGTGGGGAAAATGACAGCTAGTCAAAACACGAAAAATATGCAACATTATTAAAAATTAAAATGTTTATATCCATGAATAAATCACAAGAAAATCAATGTTCTCACCTAGGAGGTGTTCACCACCATATTAAGTTTAACACGGTGTGCTACAGGAATTTAAAACAGACACGGAGTTGCAACCACAGAAAGATAAAAATATAGATATTTAATTAATGTGTGGTATCTTAGATATTTCAGAGGCTGCAGCTACACTGTATGTGGAGAGGAAGTTAAAGACTGTTTAACAAAAAGTTAAATTTATGATGTTTTCAGACCCAATTACTAAGCTGTGGTTACTAAAATCACTCAGTTGAATTTTCTAACTTAATGTAGACGCACACATGTAGATTTTATTGACTTATACCACAAGGTGGCAGCAGAAGCTTTCCAGCATCCATCGATGAGAGATGATGAAAGTCTTTGTATCTTGTTGTCTGTTAAGAGATTTACAGAACTGGCAAAACTTTTAGGGCTGAAACAAGGATTTTGATAAAGGAAATGTTACTAATGATGTTTGTTTTTCAAGGTCAAGCACATAAAGTCAAATTTATTATTAAATGTCAGAATGTTTTGACACAAAATGTTCAGTGGTGTCCATCAGAAACGTAGAAACGAAACGCTTTTATATTTCAAAGAAACTTGATGCACTTCGACTGGTCTGACTGAATTCTACATATATGTTGATAATATTTTCAGGTATTCCTCCTCATGTGGACACTCACTCTGCCTTTGAGGACACCATCATGTCACTGAGCCTGGGGGCACAGGTAAGATCATCATTAAAACATTTTCACAAACTCCAGCCAACACATGGTGCATAATGCAATGCGGCATTAGCTGGTCCAGAAGAAATGCTCACCGCAGACCTGTGGGTTGGTAATTTACCCAACTGCACAATTCATCAATCAGCTTGTGTAGCCAATATCGACCGGCGGTGCTCGAGGTGCCTTCATCAATAATTAAAATGTGGAAGTGATGCATTTAAAGATTAAAAAAAAAAAAAAAAGTGTCTGTCTAAAGAAAACAGTTTTCAAATTTTAGCATAAAACAGTGATGCAAAGTTAAAAGGCTGGTGTAGATGGAAATATAGTGTTGTCAGACACTTGTCTTTCTGTGTCGGGGTTTGATCAATCGAATTAACCGTCACTTCACTCACCAGTGTGATTCATCTGTCTCAGGGGGCGCATGAGTGTGTGCATGTGCAACAGTATGTTTGGATCTGGTGTCCTTGTGATTTGACTGAGAACATTTTGTCACCTTGCTTGCTACATCTCATTCTTTTCTCTCTCTCTGACACACTTGTATATACTGTCATAATCTCTTGCTCACCGTGGACCTCTGTTAATACAGTATGTAGTCAGTGACTCTTTTAGAGGTGTCAAGGTCTCCCCTGGTTTAATGAACAGAAGAGATCCAGATTCTTCCTTTGAACGGTGGGTGTTGTTATGTCCTTGACTGTTCCAGGTGTGACTAGATGGTGTGACCTGGTACTGGGAGGCTGTTTTAGTCTCTGCCGTAGATCAGCACCCATCTGTCCCTGCTTGTCTGAAACACAGGGGCTCTATTAGCAATCTGCTGTCATCTGTCACAGCATCTGTCACACACACACAGACTGACAGACGGCATGTGTGTGTGTGTAGTGCAGTGTATTCTTTGTTCCAGATCATCAGTGGAGATTTTGAGCCACAAAAAGTGTACACTAGGCGCTTAGGGAAAAAGGCGGAAACAGTGTCGAGAAGAAAAGGCGTCCGCACACTGAACAGATGCTCTCAAAGAAAGATTTATTGAGCACAAGTACAATGTTTCAATATTCCATCCTCATCAAGTAATACTCCCTATATCTCTATATTGGTTGTTTCCAGTTATGCATATAAAACATGGTTGTACTTCACAGGTTTATTGAGCGTGTGTTTATGTGTGTGAGAGAGAGAATGATGAATAGTCTTGTAGTGAACCGTAGTTGCCAGCATCACCATCGATTTAGTCACATTCCACCAGTTTCGTTGATTGGCTGATGCTCCTCAGATGGGAACAGCACAGTCCTGCCTGTCGTGTGTGTGTGAGAGAATTCAGTCGTGGTTTCAGGCAAAGATCTGATCATTTGCTGGTGTTGCATGTACATCGCTCTCTCACAATCATACACAAACACTTATCTGTCTTTCTCTTTCACACGCACACGCACGCACGCACACGCACACACGCCTCTACTTCACAAAATCCAATTTTCCTGCTGTCAGAAGTTGGAGAGATGCAGTTTGAAATTGTGTAGATGTAATTTCCCAGCAGAGCTCATGCTGTTATGCGCTGTAAGGAAACATTAGGATCAAATGCCGGTGCTGGGGTGGAGATGTTTCTGCTGGTTGTTAGTGAGAGAGCAAGCACAGTGTGTTTTTTATTTTATTTTATCTTTTTTACTCACTCAAAACTGTTGAGTAAAAGGAAATACGGTTTTATGTTTGGATGTTTTTTCATATTCTCTTCATTTGTGATGTTGCACGTCTGTAGTAGTGCAATAATAGTTCGTTTTTATAGGTAACAAGATAACATTTGCTGCTGTATAGACAGAGATTACAGTCATGCTGTAGTTCTACATGACTGATATCTGTGAATAATCTATTTGATACATAACTATTGGATTATTGAAACGCCTGAGTTTTAGGATCATTACAGAAAGATACCAAAATATCTTTTCATTATCTTACTTTGCTAAACAAAAACACATTTTTGCAGGAAAAATCTTTTTTGTTTAATTTAGTCGTAACCCAAACAGCTGTACAGCAACGCGGCTTAAATGGAATACAGAAGAAAATTATACAAACTGAATTAAATCAGGCAATATCCTATCAGGGAACTGAAGTAAACATGACCGAGAATTTGATGAAGCATTCGCTGCTTAACAGTTTTTCGATGCTTGAAGTTGTGGACACTATACACAATTTGATATGTACTGAAAGTATTGAGGTTTGATACTCATTACCAGCAGCTACAGAATAATAAGTACGGACACGCCGATACTGACCTTATTAAGCAGAATCAGGTATTGGCCGTGATGTGACCAACCCACTATTTCTTTTGTTTCCTCTCTGTTCCATTCATTTTTTCACGGCGGGCTGCCGACTCACTTTTTAGTGCCACAGCAATCCCTGACCTCGTGTTATCTTACATAAATTGAGGTATACAGATTTTAGATTTGGGAAAAAGAGGGCCCTGGTATGGGATTGGTACTTCGTATAGATAGATACCCTGAGTTGAGGTAACAGAATCAGTATTGGGAGAGAAAAAGTCAAAACGGTGCATCCATGATAAAACACAATCCCACTGCTGCGAGAGACAAACTAATGTCAGTTCTTTGCCAGTTTCTTTCTGCTGTGTTTTATAGACAAATGAGTAGTTGTATCCTGCTGCTGTATGTGTGAGTGTGAGTGATTTCCTCAGTATTTCTCATTTTTAATGATGCTTGTGTTGTTCCAGACGGTGATGGAGTTCCGTCACCCTGATGGTCGTCTTGTTGCTGTGGTGTTGCCGGCACGGAGCCTCCTGGTGATGAAGGGAGAGAGCAGATACCACTGGACTCATGGGTAAGCTGGACTGTGTCAGACAGGATCAGTCTCCCCCGCTAGGAGTCAGTTTATCTTGACGTGAGCTTCAGGTCGATTGACAGAAGAGTGACAGGTCTTTTCTTCCTCGATTCCATTGTAGTAGAGCACAAAAATACAGAATTTACTGACCTTTCTCTGGGCTTCATACTGTATTTTGTGCAATAGAGTCTGTCTGTGGACTTTTTTTCCACATTTTTTCCACATTTCACCCAGGAAGATAACCTATGACAGGCTCAGGGTTTGGTCACATCCATGTCTTCTCTTGTTCACATTAAGTCCAACAACTGTGCAGGTTAGTTATTGTCAGTTTGTGTATGATAGTCAACCACCGCTACAACTGTCTCTTATCTCCTTTCAGGATTACTCCTCGGAAGTTTGACATGGTGCCAGCCTGCGACCCACAATCCCCTTCTCATACAACGCCTGACCTCGGGACCCACAGCAATCTCACTTTGAGCAAGAGGGGCACTCGCACTTCTTTCACTTTCCGCAAGATCAGACATGATCCCTGCCGCTGTGGTAAGAATCTTGCAAGTGCACAATAAAACATGCGGTGTGTTTGGTAACAGAAGACTGCATCACCACCACCATTTGAGTGATGTTAGACAACCAATTTTTTGAGGCAGATTTTGGGTAAAAAAAATCCTCAGGGTAAACTGATACACTGGAAGAAACTCCTGTGTATCACCACCTGTAGAGTACATGATATACAGGTGGATGGACACACTTATTAAAAACACATCACAGCAGCTTGACTGAGAGTATTTTTAGTAGCAGTGGTTCCACTGGGGATCAAACCTGTAACATGTTGCATTGTTTGTGACATAGTCTGCCCATGGAGCTACACAGGAGCATATGCTGACTTTGTGAGTCTATATATCTGTTGGTTTGTATTATACCAGTTGCACGGTAAACAGTTTGACTCCCATTTAATCAAATTTGCGACGTGCAAGCTGCGATTTGCAACATGAAATCATTGTCTTCCTTTAATTTTGACACATTTCACTATTCAAAACAAATGTCATACTTGCGACACACGTGAGGGCCCTGTAGGACTCACAAATATTTACCCGCAGTTTGCAAGCAAGTGTTTTCACAATTTCTCAGAGGCCACAGTGCTGTCTTCAATTTTCTTATTTCCTTTGACTAAGAGGCTCAGAAAAAAAGAAAACAGCACATCGTCACATTTGAGAATCTGGAACCAGAGAATGTTTTTGGCATTTTTGGTTGAAAGATGACTGAACTGATGAATCGATCAGAATATTGGCCGATTATCACAAAAAGAGTGACACGATAGTAATCTCACCGTTCGAACCCTTCCTTCTCCTCCCTCTCTCTCTCTCTCCCTCTCTCCCTCTCTCTCTCTCTCTCTCTCTCTCTCTCTCCCTCTCCCCCTCTCTCCCTCTCTCTCTCTCCAGCCTTCCCCTCTGCCTGTGACAGTCAGGGAGCTCCTTCAGTACCGTCGCCGTCTCCCCCCTCACTACCCTGTTGCCATGCCGACGCAGCCCTTCTGGAGGAGGAGTACGTGCACCGGGTGTACGACGCCATCGCCTCCCACTTCAGCAGCACTCGCCACTCCCCCTGGCCTCGCGTTTGCCACTTCCTGTCCTCGCTCCCACCTGGCAGCGTGCTGGTTGACGTGGGCTGTGGAAATGGGAAATACCTGGGTGTCAACCCAGAGGTGATTGCCGTGAGTGTCATCATGTATTACCATACTGTCTGTAATTCTGCGATACTTTAGTGATCCCTGCAGGGAAATTTCCTTTTCCATTCCATTTTTATTGCTACTGCTTCTCAGGTTATCCTCACTGTGAAATGCCACACAACTTCATAAGTCATTTATATACAGAAACATGTCATTACTTCAAGGGCCATTTCGCAAACAATGAATCTTCCTCTGAACTCCTCCGCTGCTACTTCACAGATACAAGTACAATACATACAGATACAAGTAGAGGTTCCGATTCAGAAGGACAAGGTGGCAGAGGCCTTTTTTACACCAGTTTGATGGAGATGAGCCTGACTCACCCACCAAGCCAAACAACCGTACCTCATAATATTATTTGGGCCACAATTTCAATTTGGACAGAGCCAGGCTAAGTGTTTTCTCCTTTTTCCAGTCTTTATGCTAAGCTACGCTAAACTTGTTCCACACCAGTGCTGTACTTAACTTGTAGACATGAGATTCATATTGGATTTTATCTTCTCTCAGGAAGAAGGCATATAATGTCCCAAATTTTTGAGCTATTCCTTTAAGTCTCTATTGTAAGAAGAATCAGAGTTCCACATTAGGGCAGGCCTTAAATCCTCCAGCACTGAAAGTGCAGGAGACAAAATGACGCTGCAAAGGTCACAGACTCGGTGCTCAGCATTCTCATTAATGTAAAATGAAAAGAAGTAGCTGTGTGAAGTTGTCAGCACCCAGTTCCAGTGTTGCGTAAGCCAGACCCCTCTGCTCCAGAGTGAAGTGAGGGAGAAGACAAAAGGTTTGCATCGTTACACTCTCCTTGGGCAAGCAGCTGCTGTTTACTTATTTCCCTCATAGTGTGAGTCTGGCTGGTTATGTGGGCAAGACTTTAGTACTACAGCATGTCGTATTGTTGACATGAAGGGAAATATCTCTAATCGTTAGTAGCTAGTTTCTTTTTAAGTTGTTTAAGTGCAAACATCATGTCTCATTTAAATTGAGCCAAATAAACCACAAGAACACGCCAAGGGATGATATCCTTGGTGCCGAGGCCTGTGCTGCTCTCCCTCTGATTTCTGCTGCTTGTCATTGTTTGCATTAGCTCGGTTTCCATGACAACATCCTAAATTTTCTGTTTACGTATGCACACTGGGATATTCATGTTTGGGATTTGGAGGTGCGTGTAAGCAGCTTATCCTGACTCAGACCGTAACCGTGATAAATCATTACTGAGAACACCGTGATCATGTAGGTCACACACCAACTTTCCCAGCTGAATCTGCTGCTTCTCTCTCTCTCTCTCAAATTTGTTTCCTTCCCTCTGCACTTCCTTTTTTCCTCCTCCACATTCTCCCTCTTCCCTTCTCATCCTATCTCCTGTTGCCCATTAACACCGTTAATCTTCCCAATTTTAATTGAAATAAAAAAGCTTGACCTTCGTGTCTTTGCATGTCAGTAACATATTGAGCTTGTGTGTCTGCTTGTGTGTTTCTCACTCGCCTCTGTCTCTATTGGAAAGAGGTCATATGAAGCTTGATTGAATTGCTCCCTGAGACAAAATTTGTTGAAAATGATCATTACTGTCATCCAGTCCCCTCCCTCCTTTCTTTTCTTCCTTTTACATCTCTTTCCGGCTTCCCTACCCTATACTTTTCTCCACTTGCAGCGTTTCTCTGTTTTTCTATCACTTCTATCCATTTCCCCTCATCGTCTGTACTTAATCTATATCTGTCTTTTTCATTTTATTATTTTCCCATTCTGTCTCTGTGCTTTCTCCCTTATCTCACTGGCTTAAGGAACATTTAGGGGTTGTTTCTGCTGCTTTCTGTTTGATTTTGTGTTATAATATTAATAGGGGGAATCCCTACCGTCAGCTTGCAGTGGTCTTGTTTGGATCTTGTACATGTGTGTACTTCTCTGTTCTAATGTGTCAATGTTTGAGAATGATTTGTGTGTGTCTGTGTTCTGTCTCTTTTCAGGTTGGTTGTGACCGTAGCGGTGCTCTTGTCCAAATCTGTGCAGAGAGGGGTTTCCAGGCGTTTGTGTCTGATGCTCTCAGTGTCCCTCTGCGAACAGCCTCCTGTGATGCCTGTATCTCTATAGCTGTCATACACCACTTTTCCACACAGGTACGCAGTGTACACACACACGCACACACACAAAGACTAACAGGAACGCATCATTCATTTCTGTATAAAAAAACCCCCAAACAATATAGCACATTTTCTGAAAGATGGACCCACACAGAAAAACAAGCACATCACTAAGTTGTTCATTAGTCACTTGGCCTCATAAGGCCCTTTTTAGACTGCAGGCAATTGCTGGAATCTTTTCAGGATCTCAGGCAAGATTTTGGCCCCTGCGTTAGTTTATGAGTTCATGGGGTTACTTAGGAGTATATGATAGAAATAGTCAAATAAATGGTTTGTGTGTGTGTGTGTGTGTGTGTTGTAGGAGCGTCGGCTGGCGGCAGTGAAGGAGCTGGTGAGACTTTTGAAGCCTGGAGGTCGAGCGCTGATCTATGTTTGGGCTTTTGAACAAGAGTACAACAAGCAGAAGTCCAAGTACCTCAAAGACCAGAACAAAGAGCATCCTGAGAACCACAGCCCCACTGAAAAGACATCAGAAGACAGCCAGGAGCCTCATGGGGAATCGAGTATCCATCCCAGCAGACATTTAGAAGACAACTACAAGCCTGTAGACGGCAAAGTGACTGATGGCCAGCTTAGTGTGCACACCAACCGCACAGCCTTCAACACGCAGGACCTTTTGGTCCCCTGGCATCTGAAAGAGGGGAAAAGACGAGGGGAGGAAGAATCAGGAGAGGGTGGGAAGAAGGATAAAAGGAAAGAGAAGTCCAAAAAGACTTCAGGAAACTCCCGTTTGAGTTCCATAACCAGATCAGACTGTAACCCTGACCCCAGTCCAGGTTTTGACTCCAACATGTCTTCTGGATCAGGTGTCGACACCAGTGATGCCACTCACAGTCCAGACTCTAAACACAGTCCAAGTGGCGACACCTCCAGTTCTGCTCTAAAGTCAGAGTCTGAGAGCAGCCCGGCGCCTGTTTTTCACCGCTATTACCACGTGTTCCAGCAGGGGGAGCTGGAGCAGCTGTGCGGTCAGGTGGCTGGAGTCAAAGTCCAGAGCAGCTACCACGACCAGGGAAACTGGTGTGTTATATTAGAGAAGGAGATGAACTGACACACTCGTAATTTATGATAATTTAGCTACAAATACACAGAGAGTTAATGCAACTCAACCAAAGACTAAATGAAAGGATCATTTATTTGTTTAAGTCCAGAAGAGAAAAATAAGCAACATAATAAACAAGTGTCATGGAATAAATGTAAAAATTTTACAAAATGCCTGCTTTTGTTGTGCTCTAACTTGTTGCATCATCTCTTGACAATAGATCAAGGTGGTGTATTACAGGGTAAAAACGTAATATACTTGGGTTTAAAAGCCAACTAAGGTCAAATGTTAGATCTGGATATCTTTTTCTTGTCTCAACTATTTTGGCGTATTGATTTGGAAAACACGCTGAGTCCTAGAAAGGTTTGACAGTGACCTGGGCCGAACAGCAAACAGCTTCACTTTTAGTGAAAATCAGTGCAACTAACTGAAACGAACGGTTTCAGGCAGTTTGAGGAGGACGTTGGTTAGAAGCTTTCTCCGGCTGGTTCTGTGTAACCCAGTGGTACAAACAAGGCTCTTCATCATTCTCCAGAGTGCATAGGCAGCACAGCAGATCGGCAACAATAATCTTTAGCTCTCTACTTTGGTTCTTCCCCTGTCTTTGACCTCAGCATCTGCTCTGAATTCACTGGGCTGTAACTAAGCTGTAAACAGTGTGTGCCGACCTTTTCAAGTTAAAGGAGCTGAGGTGGAACACGGCGTTTCAGGCTGTGGGGGATTTGTTCACTTTCAAGATGCAGAATTGTGTGTATTTTTTCTCTTTTTAAACAGACAGATGCAGCACCTCATGCTGATAGATTATTATCCAAGCCATGTATTTGTACTTTGATTAATACAGTTAGTGTACACAAGTTTTACACCACATTCCTTGTTCATGCATTGTGTATAAGAATAGACAGATGTAGTCTGCCACGTGTTTTAAAGATTTAACACTGTAACTGGGTGTTGACGACTTCACACAACTACTTGTTTTCATTTAGCATTTATGAGAAAATGTAGCATGAACATGAGATGTCTAATATTGGGATATAACAGCTGAGAAGCAGGTCATTTTACACACATCATAGAAGACAATGCTTTTGGAAATGACACAGTTTTAGTAAATCTGTTACTGAACAAAGAGTTCAGATCCATGATTGCTGTTTTGGAGCACCTGAAGTGTCTTAATACACTGTACTTTAAAGTGATAAAAGCCATTTTTTGGACTGTTTCTTAGAAACATTTGAATATATGGCTTAGAAAAGATTATTTAAACATTATTTCAATTCAAATTCGATGGTTGATTTTTACCTCTAATTAATACTGGAGCTACAACAATAATCCTCCATGTGCTTCACGATTCTGGTGAGTCCTTTAAATCAGTGCTGGAACTGACATTATGTTCAGCCAGCTCAGCCACAGTTTTTTTTGTGCACAATTTAAAATCTGTTGTTAAATTTAATTAAATATAGCTCTTTTTGTGTTGTTGCTAGTCGATTTGAGTGTTTTTCAGTTTAGGTTTGGTATAATGTAGGAACACTAAAGTAAGACTTCATCACTCTTTCTTTCCCTCACTTACACACGCGTTCACAATGCATCCTATTAGTTTTACCAGACGGCTGTGAAGACAGAATGAATTGTGGGGTGATGGAGTATTGATGGCGGAGGAGTGCCGCGTGGTTATTTATTGTGGAGGTTGGTAATTGGTCAGCGGCTCCTGGTAAATTACCCCTGTGGCTCCTCGGTCCTCTGGGACCTGCACAGACAAACGCATTGTGGTGCTGAGGCAAGAGATGGTTAGGTGGCTTTTATTGACGGTGCTTTATTGATTAAGGTGAAGCAGCCTGCTGCACAATAATGTGTGTGTGTGGTGGCGTTATTGTGCATGTATTGTTGTTGAGTGTCAACAGTCTGTCGCTTGACATTTGGAGGGATAATTAAAATTTAAAGGTATGCCTTCCCCAGGTGTAGCCTATTGATTTGACAGGCTACAAGACATTTAAAATCTTCAGCTCAGAGGAGTCAAGAGACATTTATACTGAAATGATATGTAACAGTTCCTTCCCTGATTGATTAGTGATATGTGTGATTGTGCAGCGTTGAAAAGAAAAGGGAATAATACTACTATGCTATTTCATGTCTGTCCATCCTTGAAGATCCTCTGTTGCTCTTCCTGAAAATTCTCCCTTTTTCTGTTTTTTGTAGGGTCTAATTGAGGATAAAGGGTGTCTTGTGTTGTACAGATTGTAATGCTCTTTGAGGCAAATTTGTGACTTTGGCTATATAAATGAAAATGGCTTTACTTGACACACATAGGTGTAACGTTTCTGATGAGGAAAAAGTTGTACTTCTGGTCAGTCTTCACTTTGGTGAATAGATGAATACACTCGTTCAAGTTTATTACAACTCAAATCTGACGTCAGAGAAGATCTTGGCACAGCTTGTATACATGGACACATACCAAAACCTTAAAGTAGCATCACATTCGCTCAGCTTTATACAGCGTGTCCCTTGTCATACAGAATCATGTTTACTCACGCCACCAGGGAAAAGGCAAAACAATGTGGGTAACTCTCTGTCATTGTCGTTTCTCATGAAGTATTATCAGGGGAGTCTGGAACATCTACATGGTCTCCATCTTATCTTTACCTCCAGACACACAGAGACTCCTCACATAAAGTATGCCAAGTGGGAAGGATTCTGAGGCCCCTCAGATCACTACTATGTCAATGCAGAAATTAAACATTCCTTCACATACATACATTCCTACCACAGTTTCAATAGAGGCCATATCATCATGTCCTAAGCATTTTACTTGGTACATTCACAGAAAGCCTGGTAAGCGCACCCTGAGCTAAAACCTAATTTACAGGCCTGATTCCAGCAGGTTTACACCTAACAAGATGCAAATGTACTGTATTCATTGGCAGACAAGCTTCTACACTCATAGTAAAAATATAAATCTAAAATGTAATTGCTTTTACACTGATTTATATGCACCTAATGTTATGTATAGTTCCAGTGGTGGAGGAAGTATTCAGATCCTTTACTTGAGTAAAAGTACTAATATGACGCTGTAAAAATACTGTGTTACAAATAAAAGTCCTGCATTGAAAATGTTACTCAAATAATAGTATGTAAGTATAATCAGGATAATGTACTTAAAGTTTTAAAAGTAAAAGTACTCAATGCAGAAAAATGTCCCCTGTTATACTATTATATGTTATATAATTAGATTATTATTACTCATGCATTAATATGAAAGCAGGATTTTACTGTTGTAGTTGGTTGAAGTGGAGCTCATTTGTACAGGACTGTAACTAATGATTATTTTTATTGTGGATTAATCTGCTGATTAATTTCTACGTTAATAAACAGATGTTTGGTTTGTAAAAATTCTGAAAATAGTGAGAAATGCCATCACAGTTACCCAGAGCCCAAAGTGACACATTCACAATGCTTTGTTTTGTCCAACCAATAGCTCGAACCTCAAAACTATTTTTTTTAAAAATACAGTACAATTATTTAAATAATTAAAAGTAAAATCAGCAAATTCTCACACCTGAGAAGCTAATTGTTTCAGCTGCACTTGTACTAATTGTAATTGTAAAGTAACTGGTAACCAAAGCTGTCAAATAACTGTAGTGAAGTATAAAGTACAATATTTCCCTCTGAATTGTAGTCAAGTAGAAGTACAAAGTGGCATGAGAGGAAAATGCTCAAGTACAAGTAACTCAAAATTGTACTTAAGTACAAGACTTGAGTTAATGTACTTAGTTGCAATCCACCACTGTATAGTTTAGAGCTGTAACGATTAGTCGATTCATCAACTAGTTGTCAACTATTAAATTAATTGGCAACTATTTTGATAATCGATTAATCGTTTTGAGTCATTTTTTAAGAAAANNTTTTGAGAGTTCGAGCAGCATCGAAGAAAGGAAGGATAGTAAACGACAGGCACGGCAAGAGGCGCTAGAAAAGGTATAAACTCTAAGCTTTGTAGCGAACGACCCTGTCAGTAATCTCAGGTTAGTTCCATTGGCATCTGTTATGGCTTAAACCACACCTGTTTTCGTCCGAATGAGAGCTAACAAGCTAAGTAGGCTAACAGCTAACGTCTCTAACGTTAGGAGCGTTAGCGGCGTCTTTTAGCGGAATTGTCTTTATCCGGGATGTAAATTGGTCTCTTCCCAGCTCTCCCTCTCTCTGGGAAAGCTAACAGTACCTGGTCGTGCCTGTGTCTGGACAGGCGGATACCGTGAAACTGCAGGACAAACACAGATAGGAGACCTGCGGCCGTGTTTTATGGAGGCTTTATGTCATGGTCGCGTTTCTCTACCATCCCCAGCGTAAAGATTAGGTCGTCATTGTAATCACGTATGTACACAGGTATTAAACTGTGCGTTATCTTNTTTTTTTGCTGTGCAGCTGTGTTTGCACTGTCACCAGATACACACAGACTGACACAGTGCAGATGATGCAGACAAACGATGCTTTTCTGTGGATGGACGCTAAAGGTTGTAAACGCACATTATCTTGCCGGCTCACCTGTGCGCGAACTGGCCAAAGCAAAGAGTGGAGCTGGGTCTGATTCATTCTGCTTTGAAGTTTGAAGAGGAATTGGCTCATAAAGACTTAAGAACTCATTAGTGTCCCAGCCATGGCATCCAAAAGATAAAACTGCGCAGTTTAAAAGCCTTTAGATGCTCAAATATTTGAAAATCATGAATCTTATCAGCAACATCACAGCAATGTGAAGACTGCGTTGTTCCTTTCATAATGAGAAAAATGTCTCTTGTTTGTGGACTTTATGTGGATGCCTTTTTCAACATCAGCATTTCTATCTCAGCCCACAGATTCAGTTCAGCTCTACACTTAATTGGATTGGCATTAGATTGAAAATGCTAATGCCGTCGTACCCTTACTTTGAACTGTTTTACTTATTTTCCTTTTGAATGACCCATCTTATTTCTGTTGTGTCGTTCAGGCCAAGAAGCAGTATGAGAAGGAAGAGAGGAGGAAGGAGCTGAAGAGGCAGAGAGGGGAGGACACTTGGATGCTCCCTGAGATCAACCAGAGGCTGCAGGAGATCGAGGAAGTAAGATACAAAGCTTTTTTCACTTAAAGTTGTGCATATAATCAAAACTAGCATAGAGTGCATTTAGCGACTTATATCAACATCATTGTTTAATCACTCTATTGCAGTAGATTGCTAGATTAACTCCATGCCGAGTCACAACTGTACTGTACCTCAAAACAGTGATTACTATGTTGCTGGTCTGCAGCATGATACAGTAGTTACACACCTTTTATAGTTTGAGCATTGTTGTTCATGACAGTGTTGAGTACTGTATCAACAGGACATGACTCAATGAATATATTGCGCCTAAATAACAAACAATAATGCAACTAATGAAAAAAAATATAATAACATAGTTCATGGAATCTGAACCCCCTACAGGATGGCTCTGTGAAGAGCAAGAAGAAGAAAGAGAAGAAATCTAAAAAGAAAAAGGAGAAGAAGAAGAAGGCCAAGAAGGAGAAGAAGACAGCAGAAGCAGGAGATGGCTCTAGTGACAGCTCGGAGGTACATTATTAAGTCGCTTTCCACTGAGGATTCCTTTAAACAAGGTCTTAAGTTAACGCCTGAATAGTGCCAGTACATCCTGGTTAATAACTAAAACAATTTAAAAGTGACTTAAATTATGCTAGAGTAAATTGGGATTTAAAATTAAGTGAAAGGTACTCTTGTCAGGTGAGCATTTGTAATTTACATTTCCCAGTGAGCTGTGCAGTCCAATTTAGAACTCCTTAAAAGGCTTCGATAAAATAACATATTTATTATACAGGGACAGCTTTGGGCCTCTTCCTTAATATATTCAATTTCTATCCATTTTGTTTTGATATGATACTCTCTCATACTGTTTTCCTTCTTCATCTTTATGTTCTTTCTTCTCCCACTCTCTCTATGTGTGTCAGGACTCAGGGGAGGAATGGGTTGAGGCTCGGCCTCAGACACAAGCTGCCAAAGCCTGGCAGGTTCCTGATGAGTCCAAACCTTCAGAGAGCAATCTCAGCCCAGCCCAGAACATCCAGGTAACCTCCCTACCCAGTCCCACACACACTGAATAATAATGTGAATGATGTTTGGTGCCACTCAATAAATGTATATACACAAAATGATAATCTTTCTCATTTTATGTTTTGTTTTATTTTCATTGATGATGTTTCTCTTACTACAACAAATCATCTGTGGACACAAATTGCCATCTCTGCTGTAGCCTTTTCAAAAGCCCTCTCTTTTCCACCAAATAGTAAATTCAAGACAATAGTAAAGTCCATTTTCCTCAGTGGAGAAGAAAAAAGACGTTAAATAGAGCAAACATTTCTGGAGGTAATACTGTATCTAGAAGAAGTTGCTTCTTCTGCTTCTTCTTTCTCACTCATGGCACCATCCTCCATTATTGAGAAGTTTAGAATTTTTAAATGTTTTAAAGGTGTTTATTTTTCTTTTGCATAAGTGTGCTGTGTCTGTGTATGAGAGCATAGTTGCTGTGTGTTAAGTTGCTGTTAAGTGGTCATTAATCTCCTCTCAATCTATACATCTTTCCCTTTCTTTGTTTTCCCTTTCTTTGTTTAACCCTTCACACTGTGTGTCTCCATCCTGTAGAGAGACGAATGGATGACCTTTGACTTCCTGGCAATGAGAACCACGTCCACAACAGAGAAGAGGGCTGAGAAAGAACGACTGAAAGAGGAGGAGAGGGCAAAGGCTCAGGCCATTGAACAGGTGTGTGTGCTGTTTTTTCCCCGTTTTCTTCTCCAGTTTGTAATGACTAATTCCCTTCTGCTGTGCTTCTTGTTCCACTGTCTGCCCGGGGAGGGTGTAGACTGTTATGTGGTGTCCTTAGTTGGCAGATTCATGTGTATCTGTTATTTGAATCCTAATGCAAAATGCCCTGCATGTCTGTGTAAGAGGGAGATAAAGAGCAATCATGTTTATGTGTGCATGGATTGCACACTATGTGAAAACACTGTGGTAGCCGGTCTCCTCATTTTACCAACTGTGTGGTTACCAAGGTAACAGAGGTTGGCCCCTCTCGGACAGCAGTTTACTGTGGTGTGTGTATTTGTACTTATTGCTGTCTATAGGCTGTTTTTGTCTAGATTTTTAGTATTTGTGTCCCTGTTGTGCTATTGACAGTATGCAGAAATTCAAGTGTGTGTGTATGTGTGTTCCCTCAGGCTGGTTTGCACAAATTGGAGCTAAACCCGTACTGGAAAGATGGAGGAACTGGTCTGCCCCCAGAGGAGGTGGCTGGTACTGCAGCAACGAAAGGTAATAACAAGAGATGAGTCTATTACTCTTCACTCTGCCTGTTCTTCTCCTCATCACTCACATTCTCTCATTTCCGGTCATTCCCCTCTCTTCAGACCTTGTTTGTCTCATTGTCTCCTCGCCTTCTCTTTTTTAAACAAAGACCTACCAGCTTAAACAAGGTGTTTTAAGGAAATGACACACTTGACCAATGCATCGATTATTATTATTATATCCATTCACACTGGAATTGGCGATTGAAATGTTGGCTATGGAGAAAGAAGGTTAAAAATGTACATCAATAATAAATATTGAAAATAGCGTCCATTTAGTTGCTGATGTGGAGCTTTTGATCGTAACACACAATTTCATTTCAATTTCAGTTTACCCAGCTGTCGTGGAATTGTAGATGTGTAAATTTCCATTTTTCAGAGCACTTTAACGACTCCTCATCCATGTTGGCGTACAGTTGACTTTCAGAGTTCATTCTTGACCTTGGAAACTGCAGTAGACAAAACAATCTTACCCCAAGGTCCTTGTAAATATTGTGTAGTATGAAATATTGATTGTATAATAGAGGTACAGTACAGCAATCACTGAGCTTTAATGCATCTTTCCTACGTCTGTCACCATTTTCTTCCTCCCGGTCTGCCGCTATTCTCCTGTTGTGTGTATCTGTCAGTGATTTACATGTATTTTTTTATAGATATATAAGAGTGATCTTTCTGCTGGTACTCCTCTATTTCTGAGGCCCCAATGGAGGAGTCCTGGTATATAGACAATCCCCAGTGACCCTTCATCCCCACATTCCACTTTACAAAAGATTTGTTCAAAATGAGATTTAGGTCTGTCACAGGGGAGCATCTGTAAGTACAGAATGCACAGTTTGACCCATTTCCGACGGGAAGCAGAGGGGGAATTAGTTGGACAGTTTGTGGATGTGTTGAAAGTGCAGGAATGTTGAAATCAGAGAGGACTTGAATACAATTATGTGTGCAGAAAAGTCAACATGGAGGTTTGACAGAAGAGGTTCAGAGAGGGAGAGGGAGAGAGAGAGAGAGAGGGAGAGAGAGCTGTGTTAAGCTGACAAGCAAATGCAGGTATGTGTGCCTGTGTCTCTTATCTCTGCACAGTAACTACAGTTCCCTCTGGAGTTGGCATGTCCTCTCTGTTGTAAGCTTTATTTTAATGGCAAGGCAAAATGAGCTGACGCAAACATCACACATGCACACACACACACACACAGACATGCACGTTTACTTACTTTTCCCCTTCAAACTGTGTGCCAGATGGGAATGTTGTTTACCTCATCTTGGGTTATAATTATGGGGTTGCAGGAGGTACAAGCTGGTGTGTGTGTATGTTTGTGTGTGTGTTTTTAACATGGGCTACACTTTGTTTTGTTCAGAAAAAAAATCAAGGAAACGCTTGCTGGTAAATGATCAGGTGACATGTGGTCAGCCCCAGGATGATATGCAGCTTGAAGTGGTGCAACCAAAGCAAAGCAATTCAAAAGCCAAGTCTGTGTTTGATGACAGTAGAATAGATTGGGTTTTTTCTGATGAACAAAACTGACTCATATTTCATATAGTGGATAACCTTTCTAAACTGAATAGAGGCCACACTGACAAAGATGTCAGTCTTATTTTTTGTATTTAATTCCTCCATCTGTCAAATTTGTCAGTCATACTCAGTGTCCACACTTGTCGTACCTTAAAGTTCGTCTTTGAACAACTTATTTGTTCTTTTTTTCTTCCACTTTTTTGTCCACTTGCAATTTGAAGCAGAAGCTACAGATGACTAAGCATCGGCATGTTCTCAAACACACTGAATCAAATACTCAGTGTTGACCTTGACCGGAGGTTTTGGGCAGTACATTTGTCACATTTTATCTCTCTGGGAAGTTGTATGAGCTGTTGTTTTTGAAAGAACATTTATTTCCCATGGATTTAAAGACTAATTTTCTCTAATCTTTTCTCACCCTCCTTTATTCCGACCTTCCTTTCTCTTGTCTTACTCATCTCTTGTTTTTACCCTGGACTTTACCTTTACCGCTCTTATTCATCAGCATGTGATTTAACTTTTTGGGTGTTTTCATCTGGATTTGATCGATTTCATAAACTTGAGTTGAGAGACATATGTAAAATAACAATGCCGAAGATATGACTGACTCACTGGAGGCTCAGTATTAGTTTAAGTTTTTTGTAAGTGCTTCTTTGTCACAGTTTTTCTCCCTCCCTTCCTGCAGGCTCAGTCGTGAACGATGCAGGTCTGAGCTGGCTGAGGAAGAGCTACCAGAGGATGAAGGAGCAGGCAGAGAGGGAGCAGCGCAGCCTCAACGATGTGGTGGCTGAAAGATATGGAGTAAGAACTGATGGCAGCACTCCCACATACACGTGCACGCTTTAGCGAGCACATACAGTATGGTTACGTGAAAAGGCCATCGAACAGATGAGGACGTTGCATAATGTTCAGTTTATTGTATTGTTTTGGACATAAAGATATTGATTCATAGTTACTCTGACTTTCATGTCATAGTGAATGCGCTCTGAAGTCAAGGATGTACACACACTGTGAGTTTATACACACACATACTCGCTCACTACTGTGGGAGGAATGTGTGTCTAGATAGCTTGTTTTATTATTAATCTCTTTGCTGTCTGACATCACACACACACACACACACACACACACACACACACACACACAGTGCCCAGTGTCCTTTGTTAAGTCACTGTCTGCAGTGTCAGCGTTTGTGCCTCCAGTTGACAGCATAGAAACTGTCACTGTCAGAACAGTGTGTGTATATCTATGTGTGTGTGCTTTCTTTTTCCTTTGTCAGAACTCAGCCCGCCACAGTAGTGCACCTCGTTTGTGGTTCTTCTAGTAAAGCAGAGACATCTTATACGCTGTCATTGTATTATATCAGTTACAATATAAGCTTTTGGGGTATTTGTGTAGCACTGTATTATCTTTTATGGTGTGTGTTTTTATGCTTTTGTGCAAATCCCAGAGATTGTATGTATTGTATTGTATTGTATGTATCAGTTGTGTTCAAGTACGAGCTTTCAGTCGACACAATGTTAATGCTGGTAGTTGTAGTGGAGATTACCCAAGAACAGCTGAGTAGATGGTGAAATTTGAGGATCCATCTTAACAGATGGTTTCTCTGACCTGAGACTGCTCACTTTTGCACTGATACAGGTACTTGATTTGTGTTTATGTGATGCTGGCATTTTGCTTAACAACTTTAGTATCTGGTAGGTAAAAAACACTATTTTGTGATAACCACATTTGATTTGATGAAAATCAGGCTTGTAAGGTAGCCAACAAAGCCAAAAAAGCAGCTGTTTGTTTGGTTTAACTGAGTGTACTCCTTTACATTGCAAGACAAAACCCTTTTAATATGTCATCGTAACCTGCTGGAAATGATGAAACAAATGTAAATGCTGCTATCAGCTCGATATATCTGTTTTTTAGCCTTGGTTTTATATACCATACACACATTGTTGGGACATTTCCCACTTTACCTCCAATAATGTGTCACAGGTGGATGGTTTGGACATTTGTGAAGATCTGAACTGCAAAACCTGAGAAAGTGTTCATTTATTTTGTTTTTCTCCTTTTATAGTCAATGGAAGATTTTCAGCAAAGACTTGCAGATGCTGAGAAAGCTGTGTATGGACAGAGGAGAGGAGGAGAAGAAGGAGACAGAACGGCGAGAGGCGGGTGGAGGAAAGGAGAGAGTGAAGCCAGAGAGAAATGGAGGAGAAAAGAGGGAGATGGGGCAGAGAGAGACCGGTGGAGAAGAAATGAAAGGGAAAGAGATTCGTCACCCACAGGCAGAGAGAGATACCAGGCTGGAAGAGGAGAGGAGAGGGAGAGGGGAGGGCAGAGAGGAAGAGAGGAAGAGAGAGGGCGAGACAGAGACTGGTTTAGAGAGAAGGATAGAGAGAGAGATAGAGACAGTAACAAGGATAGAGACAGAGAGAGAGGAAGAGACAGAGAGAGGGAGAGGGATGGAGGAAGAGACAGAGATAATGAAAGAGACAGAGAGAGGGACAGAGACAGAGAGAGGGATAGAGACAGTGAAAGAAATAGAGAAAGAGAGAGGCCCAGTGGTGCATCATCATCATCTGGGCAAAATTGGAGTCACCGTTCTCCCTCTCTTGGGTCACTAAAAGGCCGCTTCCTCAAACCCTCAGAAGATGATGACAGCGGTGAAGGTGGGTCGATGTCAAGGCCTTTTCTAATAGATGTCTGAGTCAAGCTTTGTAGAAGTAAACAGCATTTTGATCTTATTTGGACAGCATTGCTTGCATTTTGCGGTCATCGGTCCAGTTCATGTCGGTAAAACCTTGTGCTTTTTAGCTTTAAATTTTTGAAAAAGAGCAACAGCATAGGCCACATATCTGCTCAATTTCTACCACAAAACGGGAAAAAAAACTCATTTCATCAATTGCTATGCATAGTCTAACATGCCAAGAGTCTTGGAAGCCTTAACATGCTTTGTAATTTCTTTCCTGTGCAGCTCCAGAGCGTCGTCCTCCCCCAGCACGGCCGTCCACGGGATTCCTGAAACCCAGTTCTGATGATGAAGACTCTGGTCCACATAATACCAGCATTCCAGCCTGGAAGAAGAGCAGCAATCCTGCCCGCGAATCTGACGGCTTGGAAAAACCACAGCAGGAGAAAGAGAGGGGTCCTGGGAAAACTGTAACCGCTCCTCAAGATGGTCTCCATGGTGATAAAGCTGCTGTGACGACATCAAGGTTTTAAGCTTTTTATTTTGCTGCCTTGAAAAGATGGTTTGTTAAATGATGTCAAACACCAGTTTATTGATTGAATTGCTCAAGTTGTATCTGTGTTTGGGTGGACATTATGAACAGTCCCATTATTGCCATTTCCCATTCCCGTCATTGTCCACTCACATGAAACAGGATGTCACAATCGTGACAGCAGTAGCTTTGTTAATACATACACATAAACACACTCTTTAAACTCCTTTGCAACTGACTTTTAAACCATTGAAACCAGTATTTTGCTGTTTTTCAACAAGACTGTAGTTTAGAAGGGTACAGTCACTCCACAGTCTCATCCTGAAAAATGTTTGTTTTTCCATTTTCCTTTGGGAACCAGTATTATACAGAGATCATGGAGTGAGTACTGAAGATCTCTCTATTTATACAAAGCCTAATATATTTTCAGGCTTTAGTATATACGTTGCAGTGGAAGTTCCTGCAGTATTTCCAATTGAAAGCCGACCAAAAACGCATGGTTGTTGACTTTCTAAGTATAACAAATCCTCATCTTAATGAAATGGGAACATACATTCCTCAAGTAAGAAAAGTACAACTAAGGCATATTTAATCATTATGTGCTTTTGGCAACCTGTGTAGATGTTGGGTTTTCAAGTTTGAATCGTAACGGGGCCACACACACACAACAAAAACAACATGCGCTCATGGAACACAATGCATAAAAGTATCAATCTGCGTTAGGTCATGTAAATGGAGTCACATAACAACCTTACCAGAGACTTATTCACAGTAATCCCCTCCGTAAAACCTGGCTGTGTGTTCACATATGTACTTGATTAGTTTCAAGGGACCTGCAAGAGCTGTTGAAGTCCTTATCTGCTTTTGAACATTAGTCTTAATATTCCCAGAAAGAACTCCCCTGTTCTCTGAACTCTGAGCAAGTAACTCACTTGTTATGTGTTGTTATCTATTTCTGTCTTAATAGCTGTCTCTCTGTGTAAAGGACTATGTTTAGTAACAGACATTTCTATATCTGCAACACACATGAATATTCTTCACTTAGTGGCACAGAAACTATTTTAAACCAAGTCAAATGATTGCATCATATATGTTTTCTTACTTTCATGGCAGTCCAACGTATAGCACCGGTGTAGGCCAGATGTTGGAGTATCACTGCTTTGTAAAGCCTTCTTAGTTGTTCCGTGTGTTGCCTCATTAGGCTAAGTTGTTTGGGTAAACCAGCACCCAGAACCCCTGCAGCATGAAATGAGCCTGCAGTGTGGCAGCAGAATGAAATGAGGCTATGAGAAGTGTAATAGCCTAGAACGATGCTTCCCAGGCTGCAGTTCAGATCCTCCCAGGCAAGGCTGTAATGATCTCTGGGGGGGCACAACGACTCAAATGAATCATAATAGATAAACAGTGTGAGAGTGCGGAAGAAAACAACTAAATGGTTAAATTAAAAACTTAACAGATAAGTTTCCCATTAGAGGGTTTTAGGACTATTATTAGGGTGGAATAATTAAGTCATTAAATCCTGTTGTGCAGAGGTTGAGTTATGGGGGAAATCTGGAGGAAAAGAGATGGAGAAGTGCTGAACATGAGGACACTATATGATGAGCTTATTGTGTACGTTTTCTTGTTAAGGTTGTGAATGTGTTGCATCATAAATTGGTTACATATTGTGGTTGAAATGAGGAAAGGTGTGCTCTTCTTCACTTTCTAAATTCCCCTTTTTAACCTCTTGGTTTTGGTCTGCCCTTCAAACTCTCCTCTTCGTGTTTACCCTAGGAGTGAGAGTGAAAGTGAGGAAGAGGAGGAGGAAGAGGAGGAGGTTCCACTGCTGTCAGAGGAGGAGATGAACAAACTGGGAGCCAAACTGGTGAAGGCAGAGATCATGGGCAACACAGTGAGTAGGATATCCTTATGTTGCTGTTAGTCACGATGACTTACAACGGAGATTACCAAGCAGTGAGAAACTCCCGCAGGTTAAACTGCAAAATAAACACTTTTTGGACGGACTAACTCTAAAAACACACTTTAAACTTACATGAAGAAACTCACTAGTCCAGCAACATTAAGGCTACGAACAACCCACAATGCGACACTCTCTTGATTAAATGTAATGTATGGATCAGTACCGTCTAGTCCTCGAATAAAATACAAACTTTTTCAAACATAATATCCAGAAAACAATATCATCTTATATTTGGGCCAACAAGGTATTATCACATTTCATTTACTGATTTTTTACATATACTGATTTTGACGTAAGACACAGACATTTAAAGATACTAGTTATATACTGTATTTTACTCTAAACAAACACGTTTAACTCCATTAAGAAGCTGTGAGGTTCAGTTTTATTGCATTTTCTTAGCTTCAGCTTTATGGGGCAGTTGCAGCTGATTTGCTCCTTCTCAACACATTTTCTTTGGCTCTTCTTTGCGTAGATTCAACAGCACATCAGGGGATCCAGTAATTTATAGCGTTCATTGATCCATGCACTTAACTCCCCCTCTGTCTGTCTTTACGTGTCAATGCTAAGCGTGTTATTGGGATCTCTTATAGAGAGCTGTCTGTTACAGCACACACTGCACTCACACACACACAAACACACACACACTCACTCACACCTATAATGCTAAGCGCTATCAACCTAACACCCAGCATCTCCCTACACGACAAAGCAATCAAACTGATATTTGGTGTGTGTGGTGTGTGTGGTGTGTGTGGTGTGTGTGTGGTGTGTGGTGTGTGTGCCTTTAACAGTCATGCTTTTATGGCTTGTACATAAAGGTATCGATATCTGTCACGGCAGTATGTCTTAAAAGGTTCTGTGTGTGTGTATGTGTGCATGAGACAAATGTTTTTTTCTCTCAGTCCTCTGTAGCGTTTCTGTTTCACAGTGTTCAGCCTCAAAACCTTTTATCTGACAATTTTCTGTCAAAAAACAACAATTGAAAAAATATTCTAAACTTGAATTAAGAAAATAGTCATCTATATATGAAAATGCAGCCTATAAAACATTCACATGCTGCAGTTTCTGTTTGCATATCTGGCAACATATACACCCATACATTTGTGTGATAATCCATTAACAGCTGTTTTTATCAGCCTTTCAGTGTATCTGTCAGGCTCTACTTTTATAGGCTTTCTGGAAAACAGGAAAAAAAAAGTGCCAAGAAGGGAGTTCCCATCTTTATTTTTCTATTTTCTTTAACACTGTGTAAACACCTCGTGTTTTAAAAGCCCATCTTTGTGTTTCAAATGTATATACTGTATAATATATATATGTGCGTGTGTGTTTCAGGCCATGGTTGAGAAGCTGAAATCACAGCTGGACGCAGCACATAAAGCCAAAGAGGGCCATGCCGCCCGAAAGAAGCTACAAGAAACGGCTACATCAAAGCAGGTCTGTAAATACTATATGTAAGTCCTACACATTCATTGTCGAACATATTGTAACTAGTGTCCGCAAGGGTAGACAAAATGTAAGAAACACCTCCCAGTATAATGAAATACCATTCAACTTTCAACAGCATCACAAAGTACAGCCTTCATAAAGGTAGGATTTGTTGCAAGGCTGTTGTGTTAGACAACATTAGGTTTGCATTAGGTTTAGCACCTTTTTTTATATGTACGTATAAATACTGTATATATACACAGTATATGGGTGGACAAGAAAGCAACCCACAGTTCCCCCCCCAAAAAGAAAACCACGATTAGAGAGTTAAAAAAAATAGATTGAAGAAAAGAGAGTACATTTTTTTTCATTTCTCTCTTTTCTCCTCTTATCTGTCTCTTTGTTATGTAAATACTCGCTGATATCTACACAGTGCTATTTCCCCCAGATTTACTATCCAACACACACACAGATACACACTTTACTAAAACACACTGCAGATTTTCACATGTATAATCGCATAAATTCCCAGATACAGACACACCATCCTAAATTGAATATATATACACTTACTCTCAAATCACCCACAGATGTAAACACATGCAAACACAGGAATAAATAGATACAGAGACTCACACACAGCCCTTAACCTGACACACAAAAAAAAACACACACACACACACTGAATCTTCCTGTGTCAGATTTATCTGCTAGCTGCTTCTTTTTCCTCTCCCATAGTCTAAATGCTAATCCAAACACTCAAGGCTATATCTTTTTTAAACTTCACAAACACACACACAGCAGGGGTCTGTTCCAGAAAGCAGGTTCAACAAACTCTGAGTCAAACCCTGAGCTCTGAGTTGATCAACCCCGAGATGGGAAACTCAGAGTTTTCGGTTCCAGAACAGCTGATCGGAGTTTGTTCAATCAACTCTGAGTATGTTCACTCAGTTAAGCGCGTGTGTGACAACTATGAAAAAAGCCATCATCAATGGAGCTCCGATACTACAAATCACCATGGCAACCGGTGAGAAAAAAAAGGTTGTCCTATGTCACTCCACTGGAGTTAGAAGTTCTGATCCGTGCTGAAGATGAGTATGAACACATGTTCAGAAAGAAAAGCAACGCAGCGGAAAGGGAGAGAGAATTGCTGCCCGAGTCAATGCATACGTTTAGTAGTCTATTCATTTAACATTGAACCACACTTTATTTTAATATTACAGGTGAAATGTGGTTGAATGTTGTGAATGAATAAAATTTATTTTCATTTAGGCGTAATCATGGGCACAAAGCGCACTCAAGCAGCTGAAAATGGAATATAAAAACACAGTTACCTTACTTTGGTTTGAATCATATTTGACATATTAAATAAATATGATAAATATCATTCAGTGCAAAATAAAAACTAACTACTGATCCCAGTCTGAGGTCGTAGCAGAATGTCATTAACAGAATGTAATTGAAAATATCATCATTAACTTCAACTGAATGATTTCTGCATCAGTCTCAACTTCCACTTTAACTTTGTTGTGTCCGAGGGGAAACTTGTCTTGCAGCCAGGTAAAACAGAGAACACACAGAGACATCGGTACACGGACTCAGGTACAAAAAAACATGATAAAATACATCAAGAGACAAACACCTGCAATATGTGGAATTTCTCTTTTTATTTATTTATGGTCCTTAGAGGTTTATGCCCAGGGAACACTACAGTAGGCGTTTAAGTATCAGGGACACTCTTCTTACGGCTCCACAAACAGTTGCTGTCCTGATATTTGTATGCGTTATGTTGATCTTAGGCTATAGGCCTTAAGGAAACTCCTGTTGGCAGAAGAGCAACGCAAAGAATTTACTCTGATCTGAGAGCACGTCCGCAGTCTGTAATATTAGCGATGTGAGGCCGGAGACTGTTGTTCAGATAAATGAGAGAGTGACGGAAAAAGGTAACGTTTGATTAGGTAGCACCTTAAAATCCTCTCCTGACGTGAGGCTGTGAATTAATTCAGCTTCAATATACATCGGGTCAAACGAGGAAACGACACCCCGTGTCCGACAGCTGCTTCAGGCTCAGCAGGAGGGAGGAGACAGAGAGAAACTCAGGGTTTGTAAAAGAAAACCTGCCAGCCAGCAGGTTAGGTTCACAGAGTCAGTTACCATGGTAACTGACCCTGAGTTTAACTTAGCTCTCTTTCTGGAACAGAAAACCCAGAGTTTCCCTCATCTCAGGGTTAACAAACTCAGAGTTTTCACTAAACCCGCTTTCTGGAACAGACCCCAGGTTACGACAGCATCCAATCTCTCTCACTGTGCAGGCAAGAAAAGTGCCTCACACACACTCGTCCTCAGATGAAACTAAATTCTCTGCTGTTACATCTGACTGCTTTTAAAAGGAATTTGTTTGTTTGAAGTCTCTTTGCAGCTCGGCTTTTACGTCTCGATGTCTGTATGGAAAGGGCTCCCGTTTGGCATTTTAGCAGACCCTAATGGGAAACAAATGTCTCTCCTACCAGGGGTCGTCCAGAGTGTGCCCCCCCCCTCCTTGTTTATGTGTGTGAGAGAGCGAGAAAGGGACAGATAGAGAGGGAGACAGAGAAGATTATATGTGCCATCCTGTCTGCGTATGTACTACCGGCAATTAACAGAGAGCAGTGGCAGTGCCCTGACACTCTCCGCTCTTTGGTATTGCTAATGCTGTTTCTGGCTTCACACACACACACATGAATATGCACAAATAAATGGAGGCCCATTTCCGACATGACCAGGCTCCAGACAACTTTCTATAAATAATCATGGCCTGCTTTTCATGTGTTTATAACCTGTATATTATCACTTGCTAGTTAGGCCAGATTCATCCCCACTAAGGCTGTCCTGTCTGAATGAAAAGACCAGGGTGAAATTCTCAGTGAGGTTTCGGAGAAAATGTCATAATTCTTAGGTTTTAGTGCACTTATCAGCTGAGAGGTACTTCGGCCCTCTTAGAGATGGAGTGCTGTTGATTTGCACTCATTCAAGATCCTTCCAGTCTGTCTTGTTATGGAAGACTTTTGGCTTGTCTTCACTATTCAGTGTTTTGACTCTTGCCTGTCTGGCTCATATTTAGTGTTTTCATTGCATGTGGAGCCTTGAAAGGCCTAACTGTGTCGACTGCAGCAGAGGAAATATTCTCTCCAATTTTTTCCTTTTTTCCTGACAGTCCAGTTTCATTTTCTCGTGTCTATCTCCCATCCTCTCTGCTGCTCCCACCTTGTTCTTGTTTCTTGGCTTTCCGTCTCTACCTGTCAGGTAGAACTTCAGTCTTTTATAGGCTGTCTAATCAGACACTGTCTGCGGTTACATGAGGCTATTTTTTCTCCTGAATGCAATTAGTCTGATTGACAACTCCCAACAAAGTATTTGAGCGCCACATAAAATAACGAGATCAAGTGTCCTGTTTACATTTTCTGCAGAAATCAAGAATAGCTCCAACGTGTGCAACTCAGACTTCAGCTCCTCATAACAAGCAAACTTTTTTGAGAAACGTTAGATTGGCACTGAAACGGCAGTTTTTGAACAGAAAACCCAAAACTATTAACTCTAAGAAAAACACACCGCTCTTTCATTTACAAGTGCTCTCTCCACCCTTCAAACACGTTTGTCTTCACAACAACTTTAATCTAATCCAACTAGGTGATCATACACAGAAAGTATACATTTATTTAGAAAATAATTGGAATGAACATTTACATTGAAATATTTAATCTGGTGAACAGATTATGACAGATTAAACCCAGCCTGTTCAAAACTAATGACATCTCTCTGGAATTACTTGAGGTGTTCATGTAAGGTGTTTTTATTCTGACGGAGTTCTGATTATTAGTGGAATAAAAGTTCAAATGCAGCTACTTCCTCTGTCCTGACAGCCCCTCTTCTCAGTATTTGCTGGATGTTTTATGTCATCAGACATTATTATTGAAGTATTATCCTTTTTCTTCACTTGAGTTTCTGTTGTATGCCAAAAGTTTAATACATGAAAATATGTAAACTGTTTGGGAATACTGTCAGTCTTGTGCATTGCTATACAAAACAAACAAAAGTGAAAATTACCTGGCTGTGTTCTGTTTTTTTAGATCACAGCTCGCTCCAGTGAAGACCAGGAAGTCCTGCTGTTCAGAACAGACCAATCAGGTCGGGCCTGGCCAGTCAAGGCTCCGTCTGGACCTCAGGAGCCCCACGGAGGACGACGAAAGAAGAAACCGGTAAAGAGAGAAGGATGACGAATGGTGGGAAAGTAGGAACACAAATGATAGGACAGCAGGGAGGGACGTTTTCTACAAAGGAATGAAACAGGAAAATGTACTGCTGTGCACATGGTAAAAATATATCTTGAACTGCATCAGAAAGCCACCGCTTAGGACAAAGACGGAGAAGATCCTGCACACTGTAGAAGACAGGTATTGAGAAAAGGGGGAGCAAATGAGAGGTTTGTGTCCTGCTATTTGTTCCTTGTCGTTTAGTATTCATCAGAGTGTGTAACGAGGGCAGCGACTCCAACTGACTCTGAGTTGAAACGTGTGTAACGTAAACAAAGCTCTCCAGTCCATTCTTTGTTTATGGTTATTATAAATGTATAAAGTGGCCCAGTCTCCTTCCCTTTTTTGTCTGTCTAGCCCTCTGTTTGGCTCATGATCAGTCTCTGACTCGTTCTCTGGCTCAGGCCTGTCCATTTCTGTTCATCTTTCCAGGTTGTCAACCTGTTTTTTCTCCTCATACTCTCATCTTCTTCTACCTGTCTCTTCTCTCCATTATCCTTTGTATCGCACTTTCTCATCCCCCTTTCAAGGATGTGATTTTGGGTGTGATTTCAGTAGATTTTAAGTGTCTTTTTTACCCAATTTCCAGTGACTTTTCCTGTTCAACACCTTGCCTCTTGTTTTTTTTCCACATTCCTCTTTTCAGATTGAGACTCATGTTGACGGGGAGCGTGTGCGCTACTTCCAGGATGATGACAATGTGGGTCTGAAGGAGATGGTGAGGAGGGAGAAGATGAGCTCTGCACAGGATCAGAATGCCCTCTACTCTCGCATGGCTTCCAAGGTAAGAAAACGTTACCACAACCTCGCAACTGCTGGGCAGTGCTGAACACTTCTTGGCAACAAGGGTGACAACCTGGGATGTTGATAATTATTAGTCTGTGACCAGGAATTAAAGATTGCGCTACTAGAGGTAAAAAACTCCACGTTTCCTTTAAGTTATTGACCTTAGACCTGAGAGAAATAACAACATGGCATCTTAGGGCTTAGATCAGTTATTCCCCAGCCTGGCAACACAAGGGCAAGGTTTTTCACCTTCTGGCAACCTAAGAGCTGGTGTTATCACAAGATTGCAACTTTAATTATGCCATTATGGAGTCAAAGACTGTGTGCTAATAACATTTAACTGTAATCAAACATAATCAAAGCAGCCAGATTGCATTAATTTGCTAAATGAAAGCGGTTTGATTATTTTAAATGTTTTTTATTAGATTTTTTTTTATCATTTAAGCCTCAAAGCACACCTGGTTGCTCTATGGCACACTGGAGAACCACTGCTGGTGGGTTTTCATGTTTTCATAGAGCCAAGGCTGCTGTTTTTCCCCTTTCTTCTCTGCTATTGGTCCACTTTGTTCTCTGCTGTGCTACCAGTCAGATTGGACGCCACCTCAGAGTTAGTCAGAGAATGGCGTGTACTCGACATAGTGGCAGCTTGTTCAACTTATGAAGCAAAAAGAAAAGAGATGTTTAGTTGTGCTGAAAATATTGAATAAATGTAGGACAAAAATAAAGATTAGTGTTTTAAAAATGGCAAACATAAAACAAGAATGAACATCAAGTGAACAGTAAAAAATTAGATCAGATAGCAAGAACAAAATAAGGAAAAAAGATCGATTAAATAAGAAAGTTTTGAATATTGCAAAGGAGGCAAGAGCAACAGTGAATGATTACAGTGACTTACTGTGGTTTGGGCTGCTAAAGGGTGAAGGGCATAAACATAAACGTGATAATTATTACCTATAGTCAAGGATGGGTTCTGATGGCCGGTTCCATTTTGGATCCGGTTCCCGGTCAGCAGAATACCCGGATTCATTAAGCTCTGGTGATGATGATGAATCTCTTATCAAATGTTTTATCGCTCCTCACTCCTGTTTTATTAGCAAAGAGCGATGGAAAACATAAAGGTAGCAGGCTTCTCATCTTTAGCCGGCAGACATCACCGGAGATTAGATCAGCTGTAACTGAAAACTTGATGCCCTGCAGATGCACAAATAATGTTGCTCCACCAAAACGTACCGAAGGTCGCTTTGTTTGATCAATCAAATTTGCTAAATGGATCATCCACCCCCACTGCAGGGATATGAACAGAGTTAGGAAGAGGGAAATGATAGACAGTTTAGGATTTGTTCTGCATTTGGTTCTGTGTCGTTATCCGTTCCTCTCCACTACTACTCTTACATCTACTTGTCCCTCTCTGCGGCTCTCTCTGCTCCGCTGTGTGCTTGAAATAGACGTACAGCAGCAGATGGGTACTGGCAGGCTGCAGTGCATGTGTCAGTCTATCAGCAGTTTTGCAGACTGCACTTTTCCACGAGCCGAGACACATTTTTCTTGTTCCTGCTTCTCTTTTCTTCTTGTTTACTTCCTCTCTCTGTAGGTAGGAATATGACAACAAGTAGTGTGAAAATCCTACTGACAGGTGTGTGTGTGTGTGTGTGTGTGTGTGTGTGTGNTGTAGGAAGCATTAATAAACAAAGGAATGGAGGAGTTGCCATGGCAATAAAAAAAAGGACAAATGCTTTAGCTCCGTCCATGTTTTTTTTTCCTTTCTCCGACTTTCTCTGCCACTCACTCGCTCACTTTCTCACACATACAATCACACACACACACACAATCACTCGCCCTCACTCATATATTCATTACACATGCATGCGTATAAAAATACACACACACACGTTCTGCACCTACAAAAACCAACACTAAAAATACATCTACAGTTACCATGGCAGGGCTTCTATAAATACCAGTTTTATCCATTGGTCAGAGACAGAGTCTGGGAAGTTAGCAGACTAGCATCGTCTGGAGATTTAACGTAGTGTATTCTTTAATAAAACACGAGCAGTGTGCCAGACATATGTTAATCCCTTCCGCTCTCCTGCTACATGCTGAATTCACAATCTATAATTTAAATTGCATCAAGAATGTGTCCATTTATCATCAGCTAAGGCCTACGTAAAGAAAAAATCCTCAGCAGGCTGACAGCATGAACATTGATTTATTACTGTCACATTATGTCTAATTAGTCTTCTTGTAAGTGTGTGAGAGTACGTGTGATGGCCTTTGTGTGTGTGTGTGTGTGTGTGTGTGTGTGTGTGTGTGTGTG
>NTHP01000137.1:351415-376574 GCA_003416845.1 Oplegnathus fasciatus | reverse complement strand
CCCCTCTGCACACACACACACACACACACACACACACACACACACATATGCACACATGCACGAAATCACTGCTGTGTCTGTCCGGAGTGGGCGGAGGCCTCAGATTGACCTCTCCAGCTGGCACACTGTGTTCTAGTATTGTCACTACAGCCTCGCATTTGAGCCGTATCACAGATAATCACACTGGACCCGCCCTCTCAAGCTTAGGCTGTCAGTAAGGCAAAATATGGCAGCTTCACACACACACACACACACATAATACACAGTGTATTATGGTAAATTTGTATTATTATTGTCAACTTAAAATTTTGCTTTTTGCAGACCTTTGAAAGAAGGAAATATTAAATACAAAATACAAAAAAAATCTCTTTTTCAAATTAATTTTTTCCATGAACACAGCGCTATTAGTAAAACTCCTCTTTATGACCCTCACAAATATAAAATGAAATTAATGACATTAATAGTAGTTTTCATCAGCAATCGTGGGAGCTACTTAGACTCAAGATATATTTAAAATATATTTTTGCCAAAAATGATACAAATATGCAGAAACATTTTGACATTTTGACTCGTCATAGTAGTAAAAGCACAGGTGTTACTAATAAGATTAACGATGGCTCTGTTCTGTTCAAGTGTCCCAGTAAACCATGACAGTGTGACAGTGATCCAGCATGAACAACACCAGGACCCTGAAAATGAAGCAGCTAAATGGAAAATGGTTTATAAATGCAATTCAGCCATCATTAATCTTATTATTTACACCTGTGCTTTGCCTGCTGTGACATGTCAAAATGTCTTCCGTGAAAAAGGCCTGTTAACTGTGAATGATCTTGGCTGCAAGAACATTTCAGGGTTGTGGGTCTGCTCAGATGGTCCAGGTGTGCATGAAGTGAGTGATATTGGGAATTACTGAATATGTGCAATAAATCCAATCACACATGGATGCACAAATAAATGCGCCCACACAAATACACACTAATACTTTCACTTCTTCTTGCAGACGCAGACTGTTCAGGAGGCTCTACAGCGAACTCTACAATTCTACAGGCAACAAGAGATCAGGTAAGACTGTCTCTCTCTCTCCTGCCGGTTCTCTTTCTGACTCCCATCCTCCTCTATCAATCTCCTCGCTCACTTCCTGTCTACCTGCCGTCTTGTCTTAGTGTCCCTATCACTCATTTTCTCCCCTTTGCCTTTATTTTTTCTCACTTCTCTGTCTGTCACACACACACACACACACACACACACACACACACACACACACACCTGTTCAGTCTCTGTGAGCCTTTCCCTGTCTCTGCTACCCCTCATCCTGCCTCTCTGTCTTTTTTGGTCACACAGAGAGACAGAGAGACAGACAGATAGACAGACAGACAGACACATATAAAGACACCTTCACCTCTTGTCTCTGCCTCTCTCTTACTGTCCCTCCCTGTCAAAACAGTAAAACTCAGTAGAGAGAATTCAGCCAGGCACAACACCTGCTAACATTGTCCATGAAGCACATACTGTAATGAATATGGACACTGGATTGGGACCTCTCTGGATTTTTCTTTTTCTTTGGTGATTTTCTTTGTCTCTCCTGTCCGCTCTCCTTCACACCCTGGTCTTTTGTCACTCAATTTTTTCTGTTTTATTCATAGACAATGGAACTAACCCCTGGTTTATTTTACGCAAATAATACATTGACACACATTAGTCTGCTCTGCGCTGAAGGCATTTTTCTGTGGTCTTCAGAATTGTAATATTTTGTTACTGTTTTTTTGTGTCTCTTTGGGGATGTGATTGAGTGATTTGAGCCTTCCCAGAAGTAATATTTAACACAGAGTCTGTGTGTTTTAGGCATGTGCGAATATGAAAATTTTATAGTGTGATTATCTTGGCCCGCTATTTGTAATCTAAAAAAGCAAATCTTAGTGGGGAAGTAAAAGAGCATCACTTGCTCCTCCCTTATTACCATTGTTGAGGTGACCTTGAGCACATTTCCCTGTCTCTCTGTCGTCCAGCTGCTTCAGTGGATCTGTTCAGTGACCAGCAAATATGAACCTACACAGGCTAATTAAAGTGTCAGGTCACGCAAATCACAAAAAACCACATACAGTATATTCTAACTTAACTTTAATGGTATCCATCCGTGCAGATAGTATCTCTAAGATTTGTTCTTTTGTTCGCGGTGTTTCACTGCACTGAAAAATGGCTTTTGAAAATCTCTGCAGCAATGTGTCTTCCCAGAAACAAACTCCCCGTCATTCAGAATAACCCACAACAGTCAAGAGTTTTTAATGGATCTCCTCTCTGGTGACAGCGCAGTTTGTAGTGAAGTATTATACAGTTTCTTGGCTTTTGGCACAAAAAACAAAACGAAACAAAAAAATCTTCCGCGGTACATCTTGAGGGGATGAGATGGAGGTTCATCCTGTTATTAGCTTATTAGCGTCTTATTAGCTCTTTTTTTTCGCTGATCTCGTGGCTAATCATGGCTTACCCTGTGTGTGTGTGTGTGTTTGATTTGTGTCTTTGACAGGTGTCAGGAAGTTGGCAGCGAGGAGAGGCGAAGAGAGAGGAGAGAGGATAAGTGCCCATTCCTAGAAAATTCTGGTTCAGAGGAAGATGTCCTACAAATCCTACAGTACATGGCCACCATACTGGGTAAGTATGTGAAGTACAATAAGATGTGTGAATATTAATGTGTGTTTAACAATGAGAAAGAGAGGGGCTTTATACATGGGTCTGTGTGCTCTCCTCTGTATATGAACTGAGGTGGTTATGTATTTAATGTATAGTTTTCACCCCTTTGTTTTTGGCCGTGTTCTTTTTATGTTGTTGCTCCTAATTTTTATTACCCGCCAAGACACACATAGGCACTGCTTCTCTCTTTTTCCCCCGATGCATGTACTTCAGTATCAGCATTGTTTGTTTACGTGTGTGTGTATGTGTGTGTGGAGAATTACACAATCACACAAAGCTATCCCCCAGAGGCTAGACCTCTAAAACACACTGTAGACACTTTTAATGAAAAAGGGAAATACAGTATCATGGCCTAGGTAGCGCGCATACAGACACAAATATACAACTATTTACACTTGCAAAAACACACACGCACACACACAGTATGACTCACTCTTGAGGCTAACACTGTTTCTATGGCCTAACATGAAAAAACACACACACGTTGTCCTGGTGAGTCACTCAGTACAGCTTCGTCCTCTCTCTGTACCGTCTAAGAGCTCTCCTGCCTCTCTACAGTATTTTACCTCCTTCTAGTCCTCCTTCTCTGTCCTGTCTTTCTGTTGTGCAGAGCTGCTACCACCATGTGTGTTAACTGTACACTACCAATGTATTTGTTAACTTCTCTGTGCTTCAGTCATCTTCTTATCTGTCTCCATCACTCTCCTTTTCAGCTTTTTTGCCTCAGCTGTGCCTACAAATCATCCTCTCCTCTCTCCATCTCATTCAACATTCCTCATGTGCTTTTCTATCTCCAGTTTCCCTCTCAATCTGTCTTGAGTTTATCCATTTATCTATCCATTTTATGCTGCTTATCTGGGTGCAAGTCATGGTTGCAGCAGGCAAAGCAAGTAGCCCAGGCATCCTTCTTCCCAGCCACATCTTCCAGCTCTTCCTGGGGGATCCCGACATGTTCCTTGGCCAGATGGGATATATAATCCCTGCAGCCTGTTCTGGATCTGCCCAGGGATCTCCTCCCAGTTGGATGTGCCTGGAATACATCCACAGGGAGGCGTCCAGGAGGCCTTGCTGCCAATGAAGGCGTCTGTGCCCAAACCACCTCAACTGACTCCTTTAAATTAGAATGAGCCTGCGAAGAAAACCCCTTTTGACCACTTGTATCTGCGATTTCATTCTTTCAGTCACCACCCAAAGCTCATGACCGTAGTTGGACATGAGAGTGTAAATCAACTGATAAATTGAAAGCTCCACCTTAAAGACGAGCACTCTCTTCACCCCAATAATTAAAATAAGTAAAATGCCACTGCCACATGTCACTGCAGATGCCACACCAATCTGGCTGTCAATATCACGCTCCCATCTGACCCCTCTCACCTGTGTGTATGATGTCTAATTGCTATACATCGTGGTAATTTGATCTGAGTTATCAGTTCAGTTTTGAACAGACACACTGCACAACATGTGCATTTGAGCTGGTGATGTGACTTTTTTGAGGTTTTTACAGGGTTTGGCACTGTAGTCACTGCAATCACTGTACCTGCACACCTGCAGTGCACCCCTAGCCACAAAAATAACCACATTTCTTCTGTGGGGTTTGTGTATGTCAATTTAAGTTGTAAATGTGCGTTTGAATGTATATTGTTTGTCTGTTCATGCTAATTTGACTGATATTTTTAACAACTGCATTTTTGGTGTCTTAAGAACCAGTGTCAACCAGTGTTTCTGCAAGTCTGTTTAGTGCCGTTAATGCTTTCCAAATTTTGTTTATTTTCTTGCACATTTTTGGATTTTTCTGATTTTGCTCTGTTTTGTGGTGTCAGGTTTTATTTCAATTAAATGTAAATTTTAATTTTGCTATAATCCTTTAATCCTGTTTTTTCCCTCAGTTATCATTCATTCAGTAGGCATGTCACATGATTATTTTATCTTATCAAAATTCATTAGTTTTGCAAGGCTTTGATGTTTGATTGCTTTATTTAAATCTTGGCCAAAACATATCAAGGAGCAGAGGTAACGTTAGGTTTCATGTAAGAGGCAATTGATCTTTATATACAGTCTATGATATACACAGTTTGGGGGCTAAGTGTACAAGTGCAGATTTCGGCATTGAGAAATGATACTGAACGACAGTGAACCAAGATGCAAGTCTGCAGAATGCTTAATGACATGTCTCCTCAATCATATTGCTAATATCCGTATGTAGATAGTGTAGGTATTTGATTGTGTTCATGTGGGCAGGTTAGGTGTATTGTTGTGTATCACTGTTTATGAGGTTGATAATTTGTGTGTATCCTCAGAAGAGTGCTATTCTGCATCGCTGACAGTGGTGTTTTGCATCCCCCCTCTCTCCCAGGAGTACCATTCTGTGAGCTGCGAGAGCATTTCGGAGAGGAGTTCTTTGGCCTCTGCTTTGAAGAAAATGAACGAGTGCTTCGGGCTGTGGGCGGCAACCTCCAGGACTTCTTCAATGGCTTTGACGCCATTTTGGAACACATTCGCACCTCCACGGGGCGCCGTGCCTCATCTGAGAGCCCCTCCTTCCAGTGCAAGGATCCCCACGAAGAGGAGAAAGGGAGAAGAAAATTGGACAAAGTTGGAGAACGAGATGGAAGAGGAAAGGTGTTGCTTCTCCATTGTTTCAACCCTGCCCCTGTTGTTGGATTGGTCATGCCAGGGTTGATAAGAGCCGTTGCCAGGCGGATCTTTCATTCAGAAGTTGAGGTGGAAGAGGTGCCACCTCTAACTCCCTTATTGCCCAATGAAGATACAGAACACACAGACGGTGACTCTGCAACCCCCACCCCGACTGCGTCCCCCACTGCCTCACCCTCCTCGTCCCCATCCCCTCCCTCTCCTTTCCCAACCTCTGTTTCCACAGTTTGCTTGTCCTTCCAAATCCAGGAGACACGCCCTCCTTCCCTCACCTCCTTCCCAAATGCTGCCTCGGTGACCACTAAACGGCCCCCCCTTTCACTCTCCACCAACCCCAGTGATCTGCGCATTGGTCTGGCCACGTTTTGCCGTGCCTTTCCATTTCACCTCGTCCTGGGGCCTCGCATGGAGCTACTGCAGCTTGGAGAGGGATTGAGGAGACAGGCTCGCATTGAGCCTCACCGGAGCCTCTCGTTCAGGGACTGTTTTGAGATTGTCTCACCCAAGATGGAGCCTTCGTTCCAGGGCATCCTCCTGAGGCTCGCATCCCCATTTACCATCCGTACCAGGCCCGATACCACACAGTCTGGCACCAAGGAAAAGGTAAAGATATCATACATAACAGATGTCACTGATTCTCAAATCCTACTTTTTACCACATATTGTAGAGAATTATCGCAGTACTAGTGGCTGCTTGGTAAACTGAAATTCAATTCAAATTTAAAATGATAGGGCTGCTGGTCTTTTTTTTATCAACAAAGCCCCTGAGGAGTCCAAAACCAGCAATGAATTTATCCTAGAAACAAGTATTGTCTGTGTAGCCACAGGCAGACATTGCTTAAGCCTCCGCACCATGGAGCTCCACTGCCATCCAGAAATTATTGAAATACATAAAAGAGTTATATTGTTGCAGTGGGAGACATATTCCTTTAATAAAATGAACATGGCCAAGGTAGTTTATATGAAAACTGGCTCTGCCATTCAATTTTGAGAACTGTACAGTGGGTCCATGTTGGGCAGACGGTTCCGTGTTCACACTGCTGAGAGGAGTACACTACACTGGCTGTATTCATTGTAATTAACAAGTACGTCACCCAAATGCTGTGGTATGATGCTCTTTTATGTGTGTTTTTTAAAATCGTTTTTGGACAATAATGGAGTTCAACAGGTACTTGCAAACAGGACAATTCATTGTTGGGTGTCTTTTCATGGAATTGTTGCTAGTAATAAAAAGATAAAGTATCACTGTCCTTACCCGCTAAGTCATATGAATGTAATTTACAGTGCTACAGTAAGCTTCATGATAATATCCATATAATTTGGGTTACAACTGCACTTTTATATGTGATGTACTCTCTCTGTGTCACGGCCAAACACAGAACTTTCTGTACTGGGAAGAAAAGTACAAAAATCACCATGTCTGTGTGGTCATGTTGTCAAATGAGTTTCCAGTGTTTCATTTGAAACAAGAAGGCCACAATTTGCTTCAATTTCCAGTTTGTTGCAAATGTCCTCACTGAATGCTACATGCCTGTGTGTTACAGGTGTTCTCCCCAGGAGCATGTATGTCAAGACAGAGTGTGGTGTCTGAGTTTGGTATAGTTGAATATATCAGTTATTTTCTGGACTTCTTAGTCATGTAGGGAGGGTAGCAGTATTGTTGCATACTATTAAACTTTTGGTGTACCAGCTTAAAAAAAAAGTACAGAAAAAAAGACCCTCAATGGCACTCTTGTCTATACTTCCATTCCACCACATGTTGCACCACACCCGCAAGCCTGTGATGTTTTTGCATGGGAGGAATGAGGCTTGAATTGTTTCCAATTTGCCAGAAACAATTAATCAATCCGAGTTGTATGCTATATCCAGTTCTTTATTGACTGGTCGGTCTCCGCAGGCTGTCAGTGTCAGCACCAAACACCCTGATGCTAAACAGAACTGACAGAGAGGAGATTGATCAGTCCAGCCGCAGTGCTGCGCTGTGTGTGTATGCTTGTGTATGGTTGGGTGAGTGAGGCCTGTCTTAAGCCACATGCCAAAAAAATAGGAGTATATTTGTATTGAAAAGTACTGGCACATGATGGGCCCCCATGACAGCAGATGTGTACCTTTTGATCCACCACAAAAATATAAACTGGCTTCCGATAGTTTTGATTACAAATTTGTATCAATTCATCCTAAAAGTACAGTTACAGAGGAGCCACACTAATTCAGGCAACTGGAAGCTACAGGGGAAAAGGCATCTGTCTACTATTGCAGAACACAAGTGGTACTGTTTGCGGGTGGGAAGCTGTTGAGGGATTGTGTCCCTGCCACTATCATCTCGTATACATCCTCCCTAGGCCAAGAGTGGAAGTAACAATTACAACAAACAAAACAAACAAGCTAATAAAAATAGAGTTGGTTTCTCAATATTGTTTAAAGGTACATTTTGGTCACTTGGGGTACATTGATTATTATTTCAAGGGTACAAATAGTGCGAGTACAAACATTTTTGGATATTGCATTTGTGCATAATGCACTATTATATTGTTAGTGCCACTGATCAGTCTTTAGTTGAACACAATATTCCTCCCAGTTGTATTCACTGGCTGTTGAGGCATTTGAAGTTTTGTTTTTACATTACTGTGTGTGTTTCTTGTCTTCTTGTGCTGTCTTAGTGGTATCTTGTCTAGCTGGGGGCTAATTCTGTGAGTGAACCAGATGAGATAGATTTCTTTGAGAATCACCAGCACACAGTGCCAGGTCTTATGCGACTGTTTCTAAGCACACCTGCTATTTGGGTGGGTGAATATAAATGGTATATAAATTGGAAGGTATGAAGGCAAATCATTGTTCTTTCAGACGGTTACTTTACTTGTGTAATACTTTTTAACAGCTGTGCCAATTCACAGTGGCGCATGCCACAGATGGCTTTCCCAATGGAGAGATGGCTTCTCCAAACAGGAAAATAATATTATTTTATGTATCACACAGTGTGGCAAGACATGAATAAACAGCTCCACAGATCTGCAGCCAAAGGCAGATGGTGCAGTTAAAAGTCCTGTCATGTCATGTTGTACCTCCTTGTCGTAGCGCTGTTTGCACTAGTCTTTGCCCTGGCACATAACAGCTAGCATACTCATACAGCACTCAAACCAGTTGAAATACATTTCTAAACAAACCTGATACAATTAGTATTTGCAGATTATGTCAAGTAATTTGTTTTAGTTTGCTGCAAGATGCGAGATGATTGGAATTCATTTTAATTCATGTCATGTCAATGCAGGAGAGAATGTTTTATGTTTCCAATTATTACAGAGGGCAATACATCAGGTATAAATCTAGATATTCCATTTAAGCATGTGCTGTAAGGGCTGGGTGTAAAGACTACTGCCCTTAACTATTATTTAGGGCGGTAACTAATGATTATTTTTTCATTACTGAATAATCTGCAGATTATTTTCCCGATTATTCAGTTAATCTTTTTGTCTATAAAATGTCAGAAAATAGTGAAAAATGGTTTTCCCACAGCTCAAGATAATGTCTTCAAATGTGTTGTTTTATTTGACCAACAGTCCAAAACCCAAAGATATTCAGTTTATTAACATGCATGACAACAAAAAGCATCATATTATCAAATGTGAGAATCTGGAACCAGCAAATGTTTGGCATTTTTGCTTGAAAAATGACTGAAATGATTATTCAATTATCAAAACAGTTGCCAATTTATTGACTAATATTATCATATTTTATTTTTTTAGAAATTGCCCATGGATCATGCGTCACGACTTGTGAACTTGCAGCTATGAGAAAATGTCTGTTAGAGTGAACACCACAAAAGTCAGTCATTCATATGGGCTCCTCTCATGAAAGTTGTTTGCACTGTGGTGTAAAGGCTAGGATAGCTTTGTGTACACAGGGCTCTAATTGTCTTGGATTCTTGCTTTGGCCAAATAAAGCAATCTCGGTTTATAGTGCATTAATCTGAACAGATGAAGACGAAGGTTCACAGATCCTCCATACATGCATGCAGATGCAATTAATAACACACTACAATGCCCACATGCCCTCAGAAGTAGCAGCAGGAATCCCCTCCTCACAGTTAGACCTCGAGTACCACTACAGTACATCTCCTCTCCAGCTTTCATGTACTCTCTGTCAGTGTCTCTCATAAAGTCACTATCATTCTCTCTCCCTCAGTGCTGCGTACCAATTTCTAGCTTTTTATTCTCACACAGCTTTCCTGTTTCTCCTCTCACGTATTCCCAGCTTTTTCATTTTCTCCCTCTTATGCAATCAGACAGTAAATTGATTTAAAAAGGGTTTATAGCTGTCAAAAATGGAAAAGCAACAACAATTGCTCAAAAATGCTTTCTCTTTCATGAGTCTCCCCCTTTCTCCTGTTTCCACTTCTCAGTTAAGAGTTCCCTGATAAGACAGACTTCACTCTGCTTTTTCTGTTTCACCTGGAAACAGAAAATTATTTCAAAATTCATCTGTCGTTTTTTTCAGGGATCAGAGGAAATGTTTATTTATCTATTTTTCTTTGCGTTTGGATATATCAGTCATATTGATTACATCGCTGTTGCTTCACTAATCAAAATAGTATGTGTTCGTAGCTGTATAGCCTTTTTAGATGCCAGATGAGTGGGATTGGCACTGTACGTAAAGTACTGACAGGAAGTTCGGTCACAGGATTGTATTTGACTTCAGGGTCAGCTGAAGCATCAGTGTTCTGGTTCTGTGCGACGGTCCTATAATCTGTCTTTCTCATCTCTCCCGTCTAAAGACCACTGTTTGAAAAGGTACTTCAGCACATTCATGCTGGTTTCCCTGCGTCATTGTAGCTGCCTTTTCTATTTCCCTTTTGTGTGTGTCAGCAGTGATCAGAACCTGGCGATGCTGAAATTTAAGTGCCTCCAAGCTCCAAACACCATCAACTAGACACAGAGAGATTTGTGTTGTGGCATGTGTTTGTGGAGCAGGGTGGGCGGACATTGTTTTCCTTTATTCTTGCCATATGAATCTTGTGTCACCTGGGCAGAGGAGCAGAACAAAGAGAGAGAGAAAGAGAAGGATGGGCTGACATTTTCACCAGAAAGGGCAGCGAGAGAAGGCGACAGGCCAAGGCAAAGAGGCCACAAAAGAGTACTCCCCTGTGCTGCTCTGTGTGTGTGTGTGTGTGTGCGCGTGTGTCTTTGAGTGGCCTGTAGTGTATTTCCAATTTGACTTCTTTCCTGTCTTCGCCCAGGGACATGGGCTGTGCAAGAGACGTCCAAAGACCTACTGAAAAGGTCAAACTGCATCTCTCTCTGTCTTCTTAGTGTGAGCGCTGTGGTCAGCACACAGGGGAGTGTGCACAGGTCGCACTGTCAAAAGCTCTCCTCTAGCCAGCGCATCATCTTGTTCATCATGTTTCCCTCTCACCACAGTTTCCTACATCCTTAACATGAATCCTCTTTTCCCAGTCTTGCTGTCTCCATCAAACAGAAGCGGAGTAAGTTTTGGCACAATGGTGGAGGTCAATTATCGGTAGGTCAGTTTTGTTGGCAGTTGTTTGTGAAGGTGGAAGAGAGCTCATATAAGCTTTAGTGTCTTTTATTGGTTGTCAGACACAATACACGAGGTAACACCCTCAGTTTTTGAGTCATGTGGAATTTAGCCTATTTGATGTATAACAGGGAAAGCATACATGTTGATGCCACCGGTTTGGGCCAAGCTGTGGATGTAGATGTACTTGGATGCCTCTTTCTCTTAAAAATAACAGGATGAATAAGCCAGAGAAATCCATGAATCACAACACCTACCTCCACAGTAGTGATGCCATTGCTGTAAACATCCAAAGGTTCCCAGACTCTTTGGGTCATAGAGTCCAAATTCTGGTTAGGATTAGTCAGTGCTTTTTTGTGGTCCTGAAAGTCTAAGTCTAATTGAACAATATGCGTGGATGTTAGCTGTTAGAACAAAAATATTGCAAAAGCTGGAGTCTAGACCAGCAGTTGTCTGAGCTTCAGCAGATTTTCAGCATGTTTTGAGTGTTCAGATACAAATCTTTCTCTTTTCTATGACATTTGTACCCCATGTAATAGGCTAGTTTAAAAGGGAGATTGAGGACAAGGAAGATTTGTGAAGGCCAAGGAGTGCTTGCTTGAGGAAACCATCAGGATGTTCAAATCTGTAATCTCATACTTGTTATTTAACAAATGCTACTGTATTGCGTTGCTGAATGAGGTGTGTTTGTGTTTGCATGCGTGCACCTGCCTGTCTGAGTACAAAGAGAATCTTGACATTAGCACCACCTTTGATCTGTTTCGAGATAAATCACTGCCGTGATGGTTTGTTTGTTCGCTGGAGAGTGCTTTGAAAATCACTGCCCTCTCTGTCTCTGTCTACTCTCGATAAAAAATTTTTACAAAAACAGGGTGAATGAAAATACAAGGGAGGAGGAAAAAGAGGCATAGAGACAAGGGGAAAACACCAAAAGTAATGAACATGACAAAGATATTTTTAGTCTGAGTGTTGAAACAAAGATAAAGAGAATAGATGTGATTGTTGGCTTGACACTTTTCTTTTTTAATCTACTCTCTCAGACTCTCCGTTTGAGTTGGACTAAGAAGTGATCATGAAAAAAGAAAGAATTGCTTTCTACTATCTCACAAAAGTCTGCTTGAGTTATGCCTACTTCAACACTGGACACAGAGACAGCTGAAACAACAGCAAAATTTGGATGACATGTACATTTACAGTGATGTTGATCAGTGTGCACTGTACCAGGATGTCTTAAAATGGCCACTATACCTGTGGACATTGCTCTGGCTATCTCCATGCTCTGTTTGTTACCAGAGAGATTCATATAGATTGACTCCTGTAGATGAGTCTCTTAGCTTTGCTTAGCATCAAGTTTTTTTTCTCTGAACACTAAGTATAAGCACAGCACTGAGCATTTCCCGTGACCTTTAAATTCCCTGGAGCTTTCCAACAGCCAAGAAGGTGTGCGTCTGGTGGTTACAAGTCCTTGCCGCTGCAGTCATGAAACTGACTTGGCGAGACCGCCTCACTACTGCCAGCTTTGCAGCGGCACTCTGCCCATTGAATGTGCACTCTGCAGCACCCGTGGCTTGCATTGTTCCCATTTCTGTTAGCTTAGTTGGTATTGGGCTGTGCATGGGTCTCCTGTCTTCATATTTCAGGAGCAAAGTTATTTAAAAATGTTTAGGATGGTAGGTCTTGACCTAAATGTCCTTTAGGCATATCTACTCTATAGGTTCGATTTTACTAAAACTGGACCAATAGGTATCAGTTTAAAAAGGAATCATCAAACTACATGACCAACTTTCTGGTGAGTGAAAGAAATACACGCACCAAAGCTGTCTGATGCAATTTCTACTTCACATCAAGTGGACAGATTGTTTTTTTCTATGAACTGGATTTTCAAAAGCGTCTATTTTTCATCCAGTTCAAATTCTCAATCTGGTTTCATTTAATGCGACTCAAACAATCCTATCAAACCCAGTTGCATTTAAACATTATCAGTGTTATTTCTTTCCATTGCTCACATAGATCCTGCAATACGACTTTCAAGTCTAAAATTAATTTACCCCACAGGTGTGATACATAAAAAATGCCACATCAGCATTTTAAAGCTTCTGCTGACTCTTTCGTTCGAAACAGCGAGGCGCAAGGTTGTAATGTAGTGTTTATCTAGGCTACATGCCGCGTGTGAGTGTGTGCGTCCGTGCTTGTGTACATGTTTTACTGTGCGAGTGGGATGTAAAAGTACTGCACAATATAGCCAGGGTCTGACGAGATAAGAGCATTGCAGCATTGTGTGTGTGTGTGTGTGTGTGTGAGAGAGAGAGAGAGAGAGAGAGGGATGAGAGAGGCTGACTCATTGACTCTTTGCTGTTCAGTGCTTGTTCATGCAAATGAGAGTCTGTTGACATGCCAGTCTGCTCACAAAAGACAATCCATTAGCTGTCCGTTCCAACTCCCGCTATCCTTCTATCCATCTCTCTCTCTCTCGTACCTGGTTTCCATTTTTCAAGTCCAGTGCGTTTCTTTCTCCCCATCTCTCTCTCTCTCTCTCTCTTTCTCTCTCTCTCTCATCTCCCTCTCTCCTTACTCCCCCTCTCTTTTCTGCCTCCATTTCCACCTCTGGCCCTTTCAGCTGTTTTCCTCCTTTCCCCTCCCTTCTCTCCTTTTCATCTACCTCCAACTCCCTGTTGCCTATGGCGATAGCGACCTGAATCTGTACATTTTGATAATCTTAATATGTAAAATGTGAACATCACAGTGTGTGCTGCTCAGGCCTTACTCTTACAAGGTACAACAACAGTTACATAGATTTATGCGGTATAACGCAAACCTCAACCATGCATAAACAGAAAATACACAAATATGCACACAGAGTGACTACTAGGAGTCAGATGAGAGTAAGGCAATTCTCAATATCTAGTCACAAAGCTTCAGGACAGTGATTGATAATATTTACGTGATCAGAATACAAATTGTTCCATAATTTGATGAAGCAAAAAAAAAGAGTTTGGCATTGGATTCTTGGCAAATCAAAGAATTGTTAGGTTAGTTTGTTGCTGACCTGTCAGGGTTTGGAAAAGCATGGTGCCTGCTAATGTTATCAATAATTGAAGTAGCTCCATACAAGCTGTTTTCATGCCCTGATATATATTGTTATAAACATTCTAACACACATTGCTTATCTGCGAAGAAAGTGCCAGAAATACCTTGAAAAAAATGTTATTTTCTTGCAGTAACAATGCAGTGACCTTGAACAAGGGCTCAGTGTCAGTGTGTAACAACCTGCTATAAAGAAGAATCACTACGAGGACACAACACACTGGCCTCTTCTTGCAGTTTGCTGTGTTTTTATTTGCTGTTATAAAAATATATTTTATACCTTCTCTACTTTCTGCCTCCCTAAAGTTCAGTCGTGCTTTTATCACTTCCTTTTTTCTTTTCTCTGTATTTTTCATTCCCTCTATCCATCCAGTTATTTCTACAATGCCACTATTTCTTATTCTTCCCCATTCTTTTCCCTTTTTCGCTCAGCCTCCCTACCTCACTTTCTCTGCCTCCCATCTCTTCTACCCTTCTCCCCCCTTTCTGTATTGCTTTATCTCCTAACCAGTATGTTCCTTTTGCCCTTCCGTCCTCCTTCGCTCACTCACCTCCTCTGTCTCTGTGCTGCGATGACAGAGATGCAGGCAGAAGGAGAGGAGAGTGCTGAGTTAAACAGAGATGCACAACTAGGCCAACATAACTGCCTCCAGGGATGTGTGTATGTGTGTGTCCGTGTATGTTTGTATCTCTGCATCAGTGTGTGTTCCTGTGTGTGTGTGTTTGTGACAGAGCAAGACAGAAAATGAGAGTGACAGAGAAACAGAGACAGAAATTGAGAGTAAGGTGGTGAGACACTATTATACCTACTGTACACGATTAAAAAAAGCCAACAATCGTTAGATGGAAATTTCAATCTTCATTCGAAAAAGCAGTGAAAGAGTTACAGAAAAACAAAAAACCTGAACATTAAAACAACTGTGAACATTAACAGCAGACATCTTGCAGTCCTTGTTGAAGGTTAAGCCAGTTCTGCAGGATGGCTTGATTTAGTTGCTGGCCACTGGCGGGGTCCGCCTCCTGATGCTGCGACGCAGGGCACATTTGAGGCATTACAGTGCACACAGGAAACAGACCAAGTCTGGACTTCTCAGTGTGGTGATCTTAGCTTTAACTTTGGGGATTTTTAAGGTAGACCCAATCAGGTAAAAGTGTACCTGGCAATTGCTTGTAGCAAACTGACTTGTAACAAATCATTAAAAGCACATAACCTGTAACTGTAGCAGTCTCATTCCACAAAATGTCACATGAATGTACATGTAAATATCAGGGACATCCTCCTGATACTGAGTTGCAACCCATTTTCTGCAATCCACATGTCAGTTTTCTCAAAGCATAAAAAATATTTTCAAACTAAACTGCTTTTTTCCCCCACCATTTTCTCCTTTGTAATTGATATAGATTTTAAGGATAATTTTAAATCTATACTTTATGACAACTTGGATCTTGTTTTTGCAGTTTTGGCCATCATTCCTATCATTAATAATATCATTGTACTCACCAAGTTAATTGCTGAGATCTCTGGAAGTGGTAAAACAATGAAATTATTACCAGGTCGGACTTTATTGCCTTTATTATATGTCTTTATTAGTGCATATATTTTGGATTTTTGCAGTAATATACAGTAATAGTCACTCTCCCAACCTGTCTCTCGATTGACACAATTCACCACGAACATCGTACCGCTTCATCTCAGAGTCTTCACTCAATCAAATCTATACATGCAGACATCCAGATCTCTGGTGTCCATCAGAGACTGATGTCCATAAATGTATTTAGAAATCATAGAAAAAAGGCGCTCTTTCATCAGATGTTGTCTCATAATCAGATTCAGACGTTTTCTTCTGTGTCAGTTTTCTCCAGATTAGTTGTGCAGTGTGAAATAAAGCCGACTGATGTTCCACAGGTGTTATTTCTACCTCAGGATCAGATATTGAAGTCTGGCACTGCGCGCTCCTTAACAGAAGACAGGAAACTGAGGAGCTGAAGTTAGGGACCATCTCAAAAGTGCATGCTAATGGACCAAGACAGCTTTTCAGATTTTTGTCAATATCATTCTCATTTTTTAAGCAGACATTTCAAACAAAATGTAATATGTGTTATACATGTTTGAGTGGGTGTACCCAAACTCCCATATGACACTATGACTATTGCTGTACTGGTGTGGCAGCATGTGCAGATGTTAGGCATACAGTACGCAAATGCACATTTATTGTAATGTAGAATAACTGTGCCTGCTAAACTACTGAATGAATGTGTGTGTGTGTGCGTGTATGTGTGTGTGTGTGTGTGTATGTCAATCCGTAGTTCATACTAACTGGATCACACCAGGTTGTGTTTCAGGGGATGGGTGTGTCTTGAACTCGGACGCTGTGGGTTGTAGGCTGCATATGTGCATATATGTTCGTATGTGTGCTCATATGTACAGTATGTGTGTCAGTGTCTCTGAGAAACAGACAGTCAGAGGCAGTATGTGTGTCTCCCTGTTGGTTGTATACTGTGTTTGTGTGTAGGGAAATACTGTGCGTGTGTGTGTGTGTGTGTGTGTTAGTAGATGTAGACTGTATGTATTATGCAGACCTAGGAGAGCCTTGTGCTATAAATAAAACAGGGCTGCAGTGTGCTCACTGGCGGAATAATCTATCTGACACTATGGAGAAAGAGAGAGAGAGAAGTAATGGAAGAGACAGAGAGGAGCATAGAGAGAGAGAGAGGGGGGAAGAAGGATGAAAAACAGATGAAGATGGAGGGAGAAGCGAAAAGAGAAACTAAAGAAAAGGAAGGAACAGGGGCAAAGAGTGAGCAGGGGAGAGAGAAATCGTGTCGAGGGAGAAGGAGAAGAGAGGCTTATCCACAGGGCCTTTAGCAGTTAGCACCGTGAAACAGCTAAGAGTCATATTCAAAAGGACAGTAATGTCTTTCCTCAACATCTCCTGTGATCAGCCACCCATGCCCGTTCCAATCTCTCTCTTCTACATCTGCAAGAAATAAATAAGTCTCTTTTTTGTTTGTGCTCCTCACACCTGTGTTAAGGACATTCAGCGGGTCCTGCACATATTTGTCATCATGTGTAAGCGCTTGTGAGCAAAATGTCAGGAAGCTAGTGAAACCAATTCTTATTCTTATTTTGCAAATACTGCTGGCACTAATACTTCAATTGTTTGTGGATTTGCAGCCTTTTTAGTGTGTATTCAAAATTACCACGTCTCCTGACAGAAATATATGTCAGGCATGAAATATGTATATGATCATAGGTCAAGTATTTGTCGTTCAAGGACATTCAGATGGATTCTGTGACTCAAACTAGTGACATTATGATGATGACAGGATTATCTTTTTAATAAATAGCTCACCAGTTTACCTAGTTTTTCCAGGCTCTTTCCATACAGGTCAGCATGCAGTATGCATTAGACCTGGCCTTGTTAAATGAAATTCAAAGTGTTTACTAAATCACAGTAATCTGCTGTAGCTGTAATTATAATCTGTGTTGTATATATGTATGTATGTAACATTGTATGGGTGTATACATGTGGATAAGTGTGTATGTGTACATGTGCAGGCATATAAGCACAGAACTATATGTTTATATTCATTGTTTTGTTTGTTTTGTGTTCATGTTCATTATTTGTATGCGTGTGTATGCATGTTTCTGTAGAATACAAATTGTATGTAGTCGATGGGGTTACATATAAAATCTTATTATATATTCTGTACACTTTTTGTGCAATCTACATATGAGAATCATGTTGAGCATTTTATTCTAACATCTATATGGAACATTATACATATAGAATTTTTAGTATGTTGGTATGATGTTGTTGGTTGCAGGATTTACTAATCCTTTTTAAAATGGACGTTAAAAGGGAACTGCTACCCTACAACAAGAAAGAAAAGCTTTATTTCTGTTTGCTAATGCTTTTCCAAAGCTAAATGACCAAATATACAGCTGTCGCCATTATATGACTTTGAGATGTTTCCATAGACCTGTCATGAAGTTAGATAGTGGAAAATAATTACACATTTAATTAGATATTTATTCAAGAGGTCAGGTTTCTGTCAGTCAGCATCAAAGAGCAAAAGCTTTATTCTTGATTCACCCTTTCACATCGACATTTATGTAGAGAGAAATGATTGAAGAGGCGGTTACTGGAGTAGTACAAATTCAGTAGATCATTATTTGTATGTTAATGTCCTACTTGCAGCACATTGGTTAGAGAAAAGAAAGTAGCAGGAGGACATGACATCCATAGTAATGAGAGGCTAATAATGAACATAAACCACCATGAACAATTGTCTTAATCTCACAATCTGTCTTCCGTCCCCCGTCTCCTCTGGCTCATGTATTTCTGCAAATTACTACATATAATCAGGATTTTCTATATCTTTTCACTTTCTCTAAGTGAATACCTATAAAAAACCCCTCAACTAAAGGCCTAACTTTCTTAATTCACCTTTTCTTTCCCATTTGATTGCTGTCCCTGCCAGGTCATGGAGTTGAAGGGTCAGATGATCCACGTGCCCGAGTCCTGCTCCCTGATGTTCCTGGGCTCGCCACGTGTTGATAAGTTGGAGGAGCTGATGGGCAGGGGCCTCCACCTGTCAGATATCCCCATCCATGATGCCACGCGGGACGTTATCCTGGTGGGGGAGCAGGCCAAGGCCCAGGACGGCCTGAAGAAGAGAATGGACAAACTTAAGGTAGAATGGTTGTTAATTAATCCTGGGTATATTTGTATTTACAGAGCAGGACAAATGAGGAAACTTCAGTTTACTAGACCAGTTTGCAATCATGAAAAAAATAGGGTCATCAGTAGCCAGTCAGATTTTTTGCATTTTGTGACTTCTTGTTGTAAGACAATTATACAAACATAACATATTCCACCTGCTGGAACTGTGATACATTTACAGTAAGCTGATCACATAATCTAAGCATTGTTTTACAAAGATTGTTCCTCTGGCGCCAACCATGAGCTCGGCGTTGTTTCATTAGTCCATTTATTGTAGGTTAACAACAGACGCAGACAGAAATGAAACCTTCAAGGATGAGGGATATCATTCATTGCCCATCATGGTCTCAACAAAGAGAGTTACGCTATTAGCAACCTGCCACTCCTCCTCTACTCTCTCTCTGGAGCCCTCTAACGGGCTCATATTAGGCTTCTTGACTACTGGCAAAGTATGTTTGGTATTTATTTTTGTTTTCCATCCTGCAAGACAACTCAGTGAAGCCAACATGTTAAATGCAATGCATCAACTGTACTGACTAGTTAAATCTCAATGTTGCCTGTTTGAATCCATACTGGCTGGAAGAACGTGGCTCCTGGGACTTGCTCTTATAATTTGCCTTCAAAGTACCCTTGAGCAAGTCACTGAGTTTTGACCCAATCCTATGCTTCTTCTCACTGCATCACTCTCTCACTGCAACTACTCCCCCAGGCCACTGTTATAAATAGCTATAGCTTAGTTGACTTGCCTTGCTTGAACAATGGTATAGCTCTGCATCAGACAGATTTGGCATTAAGAAGCTCGCCCACAGACACAAATAAGCATATGCAGATACACACAATCAAAAAATGAATCAAATTAATACACAAATACGCATTTACATGCACCAGCAGTTTTAATTTGGCGCAGTACTCCCACATCTCCGCATCGTTGTCATCAGTGCCTTCATCAAAGCTAAGCACATAGAACAAAACCTCTTAATCTCCTTCTCTTCTCTCCCCCTCCCAGGCCACATTAGAGCGGACTCACCAGGCACTGGAGGAGGAAAAGAGGAGAACCGTGGATCTCCTTTATTCCATATTTCCAGGTGATGTGGCGCAGAAACTGTGGCAGGGTCAGCCTGTACCTGCTCGCAAATTCGATGACGTTACCATGCTGTTCTCGGACATCGTGGGTTTTACTGCCGTATGTGCCCAGTGCACACCTATGCAGGTCATCTCCATGCTGAACGAGCTTTACACACGCTTCGACTACCAGTGTGGCATTCTGGATGTTTATAAGGTCAGTAGACAGAAAGATGCACATTTCCCTTTTATGTGATGTAGTAATACATGTTGAGGCAGGATGTTAGGATGAGGCATAATGGGATGTCGGTTAAGGGATTGCTTAAAAATTGCAATTGTAGCTCACCTGTGTGGAATGAGGTCATCATAAAAGATAAACAGTTTCCCAGGAAGTTAGTCCCCCCCCCTTTCATGGCGTCTTTAAAGTGTCACCAGTTCTGTTAGATAAGCTAAATCTTAGGGTGTATACTGGATATACTTGTGTGTGTGTACTCTATGTGTGTATGCGCTGTCATGTGTGGGTGCGCTTGCGTTGTGGAAAAAGTAACTGATTAATGGCCAGTCTGTGGGAGCTTACCAAAGAGATGTGTCAATATTGTCCATGTGACAGTGCGGCTTTGGACCTAGTTACAGTCTTCACTGTAGTCTGCTGTCTTTCCCTCTTTTCGTCCTTACTTTCTATCATCAGATCAGTATTTCTCTACATTTTTACTCTTTACATCTTTGCGTCTCTCCACCGTCACCATTGCCATCATCTTTCCTCCCTATTTCATTACCTCAACATAACATATACATGCCACTTTCACATAAGAAACATGCCTTTCCTCTGTGTTATCTCTAAGAAATGTCATGTCTCAGATGTCTGGAAACAAAGGAAGAAGAGAGCCAGAGAGATTGAGTGTATGTAAGAGGGCTTATGTGTATAGCAGTTGAAGAGTGTGTGTGTGTGTGTGTGTGGAAGAGAAAGAAAGAACAGGAGGACACGGTGAGGAGATTGAGGCACCCATATGTTGCCATTGTCATGGTTACTGTCGAAATGGTTTAGCCAGTGGCAGGCCTAAATGAGAACAGTTTGTCTCCTAGTTTTCTTTTTTCTCTTCTTTTTGTCCTCTTGTGCTATCTCCTTCATAAGGACTGTGTCAACTGCCTAGATACCTAGCTCACTCCTTCAGCTGGAAATATGGCAACACATCCCTGAAAGTGGCACTGCTCGTTTGCTTTGTTCACATGTACTCATTCTGAATTTGGCTTTTAGAAGTCATTCTTAAACAAAGAAGACTTGCTACAACTGCAATCTCTGGCACAATAAGGCCAAACAGGGAATAGGAATGACTTGGCTTCATGGCTTAAATCTAGTTCATCTGTGTATGCAGCCGTGAACTCATTTACTACCATACTATTAATACTTTTTGAGAATAAAACCGCTCTCAGTGTTATAGCCAACCAATAAAGATTTGCAGAAGCTGTGTTAAAATGAAAACAGAACAGCAGCAGCTTAAAATTGCACAGCAATGCACCATTCAGGCAGAACGTTTTGTCCTGTCAACTGTATTTCCACAAAGATGTTTGAATGGAATAAATAATAAATACGAAGAAAAATCTCTTTTGGTGGGGACAAATACATTTGGATAGGTTGGCCAAATTAATTGCTTACTGTATGTGGGAAACACTGCATTGTTGCTTAAAGAGATCAAGTGAGATGGTTTCCCACTGGCAACACATAAAAACCACAGATAATTTGTTATGAATTTCAGATGATAAAGATGGCACCGGATTGCATCTCTACCTACCAACCCATTAACCTTTCACACCCATTGAAGCAGAGCAGTTCTCTGGTGGTCTCTGGTATATCAGAGCTTCAAGATGAGACTTAAGACTATATTGTTGTTGTTGTTGTTGTTGTTTTTATCTATATCATAATTTGATTGCATTATTTTTGCCACTTAGCAGATGTCAATTAGTTTTAAGCTAATACAATATGTCAAGCATTTATATTTAATGTTGTTCATGGTTCCTTACAAATAAAATAAAACAAATCTACTTGTCACGTATTTTATAAAATACTGTAAAACTTATAACTGACTCTGAAAACATCAAATAAGATTTAAGCTTTTGTGATCATGGGCTCTATTTATGTGACAATACATGGTAAAGGTGATGTGGCATTTCAGTGAAGCTGTAGGGGATGTGTGTGTCTGCAAATTGGTGTAAGAATGAATGGAAATGCTTTTATTTTTTGTGCCTGGGTTTTTTTGGCTTCTCAGACTGGGTCAAAAGCAGTGCAAGGTGATGTAAGTGGCTTCACCGAGATCCTCTCCAAATGCTCACCAACTCTTATTGTGAATGATGTAGGCCAAGAGAGAGAGAAACAGACAGATACTGTAGTTCTTATATTACAAGAGGAATGAAGAAGTGCTTTTAATTTCTACCACTCAGTGGAGATGGTATGAGCTACTGAATGGCTACTTACTTTCACACATCAGCATATACTCACAGCCACACTTATTCATTTCAGCTTCTGCCCCTCCTCCTCCATTTCTCATACAGATCGAGACAATAGGCGACGCCTACTGTGTGGCAGGAGGACTTCACAAGAAGGTCGACAGTCACGCGAAGCCGATTGCGCACATGGCGTTGAAGATGATGGAACTTTCTGAGGAAGTGCTGACACCTGATGGGAAACCTATCAAGGTGAGTTTTCATTCACTCTCCACCATGCAGGCGTCTGAGGCGATTTTGGAGCTTTTAAGGGAATCAGCACAAAGAAAGCCTGATCCTTATTTCTGTAACACTGCTCTGCTGCTAGCACACAGAAACTAACCCAATTAGCTTTACTTGTTTCCCCATTTGCTATTTTCTTGTTCATCTGAGCATTCATTACATTTCCTATTCCTGCATTTCTTCCTTCCTGTATTTTACATGTTCATGTTTTGCTTCCCTTATAGTTTTTTTTCCAATCCTTCTTTCCCCCATAATGGCACCGCAGTAACAGATTTATATTATGTGGCTACATATTGCTAAATCCATAGCTTTCTCTGTGTGTCTTTTTGCATTTACCTGTGTGTTTTACATACTGCACATGAGTCTGTGCCTGAGTGCGTGCATGAAAATCCAAATGTGGGTGCAGTTCAGGATTCCACTCGGAAAAAAAGTTAAAACACCAAAAACCATTGTGATGACATTGTGATGTCCCTAATTACCACGAAACGAATGTACAATATCATCAATCAGTCGATCAGTCAGCTGAGCTGAATCACACAGATCCTGACACATGTTGTCTTGTTATCAATAGTTACTATGTGATGATTTAAACAATCGCCTCACTCATTAAATACATGGCCTTTGTTGTGTGATGTAGCGCCACTGCTCACTTTCCCTGAAGCTTAATAAGCCTAATATTATATTGTTTTTATGAAAATGCAACAATTTCTCCTGATGCCTCCACTATGACACCCTGCAGGAAACCCTGTAGTTCATGTGCACCATTCACCAGTGAGCTGCCACTGCACTATGGCAATGCATTCTTAAGATGTTTACAGTGGCTTGTAACCTTTTTATAAGCAATCTTGAGCTCCATGACACAAATGCACCATTTTGAGCAACAGTTTGTGCAACTCGGATGGAGAACAGGACCAAAGACAAAAGGTGAATACATTTTTGACCTATACCTGTACATCTAGGCATTGCCAAAAGATTTACATAGCATATTACTTAATAACTTAGAAGTAAATGAATTAGCCAGTATAGCCATTACCACTTCCTGCTGAGGACAGTGTCCTTCAACATTTTCCTTTAGACAGTACTGTGATATTGTGATTCTGACATGTGGACAGTGTACGACGAGAGAGATTGTGCGGCCGTGTGCCTGTGTCTGTTTTTGCCTGTATCTAAATGTATCTAAACGGTTTTCTGATTCTGAATATATTTATGTCGGTATTTGCAGAATGCACACTAATAGTCAAGGTTACAGCGCTACAGACAGCGTCATGTGCAGTTGCCATGGTGATAACAGAACACATTACTGACTGGAAGGGTTTGCATTGTGATTGACATGTTTTGGTGCTGGAGGTGGATGGGTGGATGGATGTATTGTGGAAAAGGCGAAGATGGATGATAGAGGTGTAGGAGATCTGAGTTGACAGATGGACGAATGATATTTCAAAGAATGGATTAACTCTATCTATTTTCATTTTCAATACAGAGAGACATGGATTGTGAAATGCGTCACTTTTGAGATGATAAAAAAAAAGTGCTACTAGCTTTGTGTTACTTGGGGTGTGCTCCTAGCAATGTCATCAACAATTCTTTAGTGTTTCCACCCTGCCCCCACTATCTGGCACATGTATCCCATTATTACACACCACTCTGTGTATTCTGAGGGAGATTTAGATTAAAAAGTATTGAAATATTTCAAGTTCATCAGCTGGTTAGTGTTTAGGGAATATAACTTACTAACATATTGAATAAGATATTCAAAGCCTTTTGGAACAATAAGAAGGGTTTTTATATGCAGTGTGCATTTCAGTGAAGATCCAATACAAAACCACACACTGTGTTATCACATTAAATTGGCCATTGTCATCACAGGGTCTGGACTCGCATGACAAAGTCCAGAAAACTCTCTGTACTATGATCAATCATTTATTTCATTTTTAATACAAAAAGATACACATTTCCTGTAGTTTTAAGGGGAAAGGTAGGAGAATGGAGAAAGATAAGAGTAAGAGATGCGGTGTAACAGAGAATAGTTGTTTTAATCTTTGGTGTTAATGGTTCAGTGGAGTGTGTTCTCATGAGATGAGGCAAGAGACGTGGTGCACCTTAATAGTGTGTGTCTGTGTTTGAGTTATACTTATTCTCTCCCAGCCAGCTGCACGTGTCATTCAACCAAAAACACTATGGACTCAACAGTGGGGCCTGCTGTGTGTGCCATACGTGTGTCCGTTAAGGATGTCCAGATCAATGCCCCGATCATTGCGCCGGCTAAAGATGAGAAGCTGCTAGCTAAATGTTTTGCACACCACTCTTTGCCAATGAGAAAGAGAGGGGAGAAGTAACGGATTCGTCACTACCTTAGTGAATTTTGCCAACCCGGGTGTCAGAACATCACCGGTTCAACCAAATCATTTTTCACATTCACACACTCTAATTTTCACCCTTAAATGCAGTGAAATGCTGCACTGTAGAGCCTGGCTGTGATAGAGGAGAGCCCCACTGCAACACTAGCTACGTTTACATGGAGCCTAATATTCAGATTATAATCGGTTTAAACAGAATAAAAATGCTCCATATAAACACCTCAATCAGAATAAACAGGCCCAAACCAATTGAAATTTCAGAGGGGTAGTTTAAACCTTTTCATAAACCGATGTAACCATGTAAACGATTTAACCTGATTACTTACTGGCTGCGTC
>NTHP01000137.1:316358-350595 GCA_003416845.1 Oplegnathus fasciatus | reverse complement strand
TATTAGATCACCTCCCATGTAAACAGTTGACCTGAAATCTTCAGTCAGAATGATTTCAATCAGAATGACAAAAAAGTGTGCATGTAACCGTAGCTACTGGCATGCTGAGGTGGACAAGACTCTCGTAGTACTGTAAAGAAAGGATCTGATTTTGATCAGCTTTATTTTAACTGAAACCAACTCATTAAAACATATCCAGATCGGCCCTGATACCAATAGTCGGTATAGGCTCGGGACATCTCTAGTGCCCGTGGATGTTCCTTAATGTAGAAGTATTTGTGGGAGGTGATTATATGCGTCTATATGTGCCGTGTGGGTGTATGTATGTGATGTTTTGTCCTATTTATATGCTTCTGAGTGTTGTGTGTGTGTGTTTGTTGGGTTTCAACTGTCTAAGCTTTGTTAGTCTAGTCTGCTCTCTCCCCATCTCTCTCTCTCTCTGCCTCACCCATTCCCTTTTCTTAATTCTGTCCTCTTTTCCTTTTTTTCTCTTCCTCCATTTTTCCATTTTGCTTTGTATCAAGATGAGATATGATGAGATAGTTTAACACCTTACACAACCTCCGGAGGGTTGCTTGATTCACAGTATTGCAGGAAACATTTTTTTCTTCAAATGGGTTACTGTTTTCTTTAGTTTATCTTAGATCTTGCACATAAAGTTGCTGTATTTTAGCCTAGCCTTGAACAGTATGTTTTTTTTTTTTACCATCATGGTTTATTTTTGCATATTGGCAATAGGACATTTAAAATAGATAAGCTGCTGGAGGAAAAGCACGTGTTTTAATTAAAGAGCTGTCCGTAAGACAAAATTAACGTTAAATCCATGTCAAGTGTGCATGTGGAACTGCATTTAACAATATTTTTTACTCATGGAGTTAGATGGAGAAAGGCAAGCTGCTCTTTTGCAGAAAAAGAAAAGAGCATATTAAGTAGGGAGGGAAGGAAAGAGGCACAACTGAGGGAATTGAGTTTAAACCTCTCATGTTAATTCAGTAGAATGAAAAGGGAACACAGGATATGATTTATTTATGTCCATCCTCAGTCCAGTCTCTGTCAAGGTCACCCATTACTCTTAGGCTGCCTTGGTAGCTTTAGGGTGCTCACTCGTAATGTCATAAATATGAGTCAAAGTCATTACCTGCAGTAAGTTGTTGTTTATTTCTGGTTTGGCACAGGATAGGAGAGGAGAAAGATGTTTAGAACAATGTCATTGTGGTCATGCTCTCTCTGTCGTTTCACTGTAGTCAGTCATATTACAGTATGAGGCTGGTGATGTTTTATATTTTTCTTATTGTGAACAACTCTCGTGAAATAAAAAATAGCCCCTAACAAGTGCACCATTTACTTCTGTTTGAGTAACACTTGCTAAAAACTACAATACTCTTAATACTGTTGTTTCAGGAAATGACTGAGCCTTTTTTTTTCAAAATGAAACTACATATTTGTAACTTGTTTTTATATATCCAGAAGCATTAAATGGGCTTGGGGCTGACTACCATAGCCATGGTAGGTAATTCAGAAAGCACTGAGACAACACATTTTTGGTTTTGGTCTTTTCGTTGAATTTGTCGACAATAAGAAAAATATAGAATTATCCTTTTAACATTACAACTCGTGTTGAAATGATTTTATTTTTGAGAAGACTTTGCAGAATTCTGTTTTTGTTTTTTGCCACCGAGCACTTTTGGTTTTGACTTATTTCAAAATACACATAGAGAATGACACAGATAAGGAACAAAACGCATACGTGAGAGAGAAGCTAAGACACATAGCTGCTGAATAACAGACAGGACACAGTTCTGTGTAGTGCTGTGCTCCTAACATTGTCCATTTGTCTGAAAATAGAAAGGCCTTGCCAAGCATTTTTGGCCTGCTCTCTTGCTCTTCCACTTTCTCTCTCTCTCTCTCTCTCTCTCTCTCTCTGTCTTTCCTCTTCCCCTCTTTATCTTTCCCTCCCCCCTCCTCTCTTCCTCTCACTCGCTCATCTGCAGCCTCTCTCTAACTCGCTCCTTTCATTTTCCTCTTCAGTTTCTTACTCGCCTTTCCCCTCAGTTTTTATTCTTGCTCTGCTTTTCTATATTTTGCACTCTCTGTTATGCTCTCCTCTTTCTTATCTCTCCTCACTTCATGTTAGTATAAAGGAGAGTTATAGAGATATTCAACACTCCAGCGTGATAAATGCTGTTCAGTGAGTGCACTCAACTCTAGCCAATGTTGCACTGTTATGCAAACTAGCATGAGAGCTGTGAGAGAGAACTGAGAGAAAATGTTTCGTGAGAGTGAAATGGAGAGAGTGGACACAGAGAGAAATATACAGAAGAGTGAGATGTCAAGAGAGAAACACATATAGAAACCAAACATTGTAAGATGTTTTCACCTATATGACTGCTTCAATTTCAGGCCTGTAGCATGATCTTTGTGCATGTGTGTGCTTGTGTGTGTATGAGTGGGTGTACGAGTATGTGAGTGGGTGTGGATATCAGGGATGTAGTGCTTATCTTGTTACTGCTACTATGAAATGTGCCCAAACGACCATGGTTTAGTATCTGCTATACATGCTCAGTCCTACACTCTCTGAATGTATGCAATTATTATTGTTAACTGACAAGACGGAGTTTTGTTGTTTGTGTGTGTTTATGTAAGCTTATGTCAAGCCAACATACATTACATGAGCAGTATCTGAGCATTTCGACCAGATGTGGCTGCTATTTTTGTCTCAGTTTCACGTCTACAACAAATTTGAGATCGCCATTTTCCCTGCATGCTAATGTGAAGGTGTCAAGGAAACTGATTTAGCGTTGTAGCAGATCGCTCAATAAATGATAATGTAACTGCTGTACTGGTAGGGGATTTAATATAAAATAATTCTAATTATTGGAGTACATGCAAGCTAAGAATTTGGCCTTCAATGTAAGAGGTAATGTATCTATCAATGACTTTGTTTTTTATGTACTGCATAGGACCTACAAAACCTTTAGGGCTATAAATAACAACTGTTTTCATCAATTTATCTGTCAATTATTTTTTTCTATTGATTAGTCTATAAAATGAACTCATCATATTTTCCGAGATCTCATGGTGACATCTTCAGATTGCTTGTTTTGTCTGACCAACAGTCCAAAAACCAAAGATGTTCAATTTATGATATAAAACAAAAAAAAGCCTGTAAATCCTCACATTTGAGAGGTGGGAAGCAGCATATGTTATACATTCGACTTTTTGATTGATTGTTTCAGCACTAAAAACCATAAAACAACGTTTTCTTCTGACAAAAGTCTACCATTGCTTGTGTGTGTGTGTGTTATGGTTTGTTTACAACAGCTAAAGTGCCCATTGTTTTGTCCACCCCATTTATATAAATGAGGGTAGGCTAAACAACAGAAACACCTCTCTGTATAATGAAAAACAGTTCAGCAGCACTGCACAACTTCATCCTCCAAAATGAACATAAAGTTGAATCAACACCTCCCTAAAACTGAACATTAGGTTACATCCTTCATGAAGGTAGGGTTTATTGCTGGACTTCATTAGCTTTAGTTTGGTGTACCTAATAAACTGGCAACTGAGCGTATATGAAACAACACTGACTCTATAACAACTCCCTCTTCTCTCGGTCTCAGTCCGTCTCCATCTCTGTATCCCTCTGTCAGCTTGGCCAGAGGCTAGAATGTGATTGGTTGTCTGCGCTGCTGCGCCATTTGCTCATTGGCTAGCTGAGGGCCATGTGCTGTGGATGCTGACTCATAGCGAAAGGGAGGGGAAGAGCGCATGAGTGCTACTGTGTCTGTGTTTTGAGACTAAGAAATAAAGAGGAGAGTGGGCGCTGGATGCAGATTTGTTTGTGTGTGTGTGTGTGTCTGTGATTGGTTGTCTGTTGTAGAGACAGACAGACAAGTGCGTGGCCATCTGTAAGCAGTTTAGCTGCAAAATAGGTCACGCTAGTGCACCTACCAGCCCTTTCTCTCTTGCTTTCTTTATCTCTCCTCCTCTGCTGTCAAGGTTTTGCCATCTAATTATAAGTTTATTTTTGCCTCTCTCTCTCTCTCTCTCTCTCTCTCTCTCTCTCTCTCTCTCCATTGTCTTTCTTTCTGTCTTTCTGTCTGTCTGTGTGCTTTCTACCTCACTACCCCCATCGCCTGTTGTTGCCATGACTACCTGGCAGTGTGCTGGCATGCACACAGTGGCGTTGGATACCTAGGTGATGAGATGCTCAAGTAGATCATTAGAAATCTACTGGGTTCCACTGGCTTTTGTGTGTGAGTGTGTGTGTGTGATGACTTGTCCCCAAGTGGAGGAAATCAATAGTTGGTCGAGTGGCCATGAAGTGAAATGGTCAAATTGGAATGATGGGTAGATAGCTTTCACTCTGCCTCCAGCCATTTATAGATTCATACTTCAGCCAGATTATTATATGAGCACCATGTTGCTGCCCTATATCTGTGACCAAGAGGAGATGGAAGCAATTATTTATTTGATTAATTTCCCTCTCTCGCTCTTTCTATTTTAAGATTTTCATTGTTCTAAAGATCTGCTGCCACAGGATATCAGATTAGACAATAACAGCTACACTAATATGAAAGTATGATTGCTACAGTGCAGCGGATCGATGCACACGCAGCACTTCTGGTTCAAAACACGACAGCCCTTGTGCTGCAGGATAGGCAACACATGAATGAATGAGATCTAATAATATCAACATTCACAGCAGCGCCAGGTATGTTGTGGTGGTGCAGCTCAGGATGTGACAGGTTAGCATTTTAGATGCCAGGTGCCGATGTGTTTGCTCCCATTGCTTACAGATCTTCAAAGCCAGACATGATATGGGTCATGGTAAGATCAGACTAGAACTGCAAATGACAATTATTTTCATATTGATTAATCTAATTTGAATTTTCTCTATTAATTAATCTTAATGTCTATAAATAAAATAGTGAAACGTGCCCATGATAATTTTTTCAAGTGATGTTTTCAAATGGCTTTTTTTTTATCTGACCAACAGTCCGAAACCCAAAGATATTCAGTTTACTATCATACATGACAAAGAAAATCCTCAGATCATCACATTTGAGAAGCTGGAATCAGTGAATGTATTCCATCTTTGTTTGATAAGTGACTTAAATTATTAATTCAGTATCAAGTATTAAGCTGCATGCAAACAGAGTAAAAAAATGAATAGGGAGAGTGGGGAAATAGTAATGTAGACACAGACTGAAAATACAGTAACAACAGCAGCTGCACAGCTTCCATTTTCAAGCGCATCAAGTGCATGTGCGTTGTCAATGACTGTACATATAACACTATTTAACAACTATTTTATTTACTTTTAAAATCCTGCTGGTTGTGTCACGGCTCTAATCTCTCTCCCCTTCTACCTCTTTTTTTCCCTCTACAATCTTCTCCCACCACCTTCTTCCTCCCTTTCTCTCGTAGCTAAGGATAGGCATCCACACAGGTTCAGTGCTGGCAGGCGTGGTCGGGGTTAAAATGCCACGTTATTGCCTGTTCGGGAACAATGTGACACTGGCCAGCAAGTTTGAATCGGGGAGCCATCCGAGGTGTATCAATGTTAGCCCCACAACTTACCAGTGAGTAACAGCGCTACATGTGTGCACAAACAGATGTGCATGTACGCAAACATATACATGATCTTGTTTTAAACCATGTCGCCATAACAATAAATGATTATTCATTCATGTTCTATTACTCACCTCTGTTTGCTCTGTATATTTGTTTTACCTAAATCTTTAATAAAATTTCTTCTCTTCTCAACAGGTTGCTGAAAGATGACCGCTCTTTTTCATTTGTCCCTCGTTCACGGCTGGAGCTCCCAGAGAATTTCCCCAAAGAGATCCCAGGGACATGTTACTTCCTGGAGGCGGGGACGTCTCACAGCCATGCCTCATTGACCAGCTCTCGCTCCGCTCCCCCGGCCTCTATGAGGAAAGTCTCCTACAGCATTGGGACCATGTTTCTAAGAGAAACAAGTTTGTAGGTCCCATACACAGACTAGGATACACAGATATTCATTGTGTGAGAGGCTGGATTTGAACCTGTGGAACATGCAGGAAACGGATCACACGGATCTTTGGATATGCAAATGCATTATAGGAAAACTTGGATTCAGACCTGTGGGATGGCCTATATGAATGAAACTTTAAAAAAAATACACTCATAATAGGTGAAAGAGAACAACATGCCCTCATCTCCCCTGAGCAAGGGAGATATGGTTCAAAAGACTTGAGGAACAGCAACTATGCTAGTCTCACATGGACCCTTCCTCAAGGAAGTGTACTGATGGGGTCAATTAGCAGAGAAACCTTAATATAAAACTTAATGATCTAGCTGGATTCCTCAGCTCCATATCTGGTTTCTAGCTCTCTCCAGTGGTCCTCTTTCCCAAATGGCACCCTGACCTGGGTCTGGAGGCAACAATGCTTGGAGAAAACCTGGAGAGAGACCATTTACATGACCAGTGTTGCACTCATTAGCAATGGAATTGCGCAAATAGAACAAATTCACTTTCCATTAACAAAGTGGATGCTGAGGAATGAAGTTGTATGAACTTTTAGAAGATGGCAGCATCGCCACAAATGTTTGCTGTGCATCATGGCCTCTTGTACAAGGAAGACCACTACTGAAGAACAATACAACTCCACTTCCAACTGTCCCTAAATCATGTCACGCTTTACCAAACACACTTCTAATGTCTGCTGCTCGTTACATCCATCCGTCAGGACCAGTTGTTCAGGGTGGGGAGAGACGATTGACAGGCACAAACAAGGAGATAGGTTTGAAAAGGGGTCATCAAAGGACAAATGCCAAAAACGCTAGTACTAAGCTGATCTTAGAGCCTTTTCTGCTTCTAAAACACAGCAAACTATAACCAACAACAATCCAGCCATTTCATTGCAGGTAATATGTTTAGGACTGAAAATTATTCCCAGCTCAGTGCCTTTTTACTGCTCAAATCAGGACAAAAACAAGATGGATTCATTTTAAATATTTGAAAAGGGAAAAAAAAGGATAAGAAGCGCTTCATTTATCTTATGTTCCCACTTTTTTAAAGATTTTTTAATAACATTTCTGTGTCATTAGCTACACTGGAGAGCGAAAGATTTGATTGGGAGAATGACATGTGCCAAAGGTTATGAGCCACATTTGAACCCCTGATGTCGCAAGTCACGGTAGGCGCCTTACCCCTCCGAGCCACCAGGAGTCCCGACTAGTTGTGTCTTTTATTTTGAGACGGTCGTGAGTGGCTGGCAAGATAAATCAAGCGCTCCTCAAAGAGTTCAAATATTTGAAATTGTGTTCATCTGTTTTTGTGTCCAGATCAACCAATAATACACACAATATAGTACTAATAATATAGTACTGTACTAACTTGTACACATAGTCACAGTATGCATGCTTGACACGGTTCACATTTACATACATAATCTTTTTTAATTGAATTGTTTTTTACCACGTGGATATAAAAGTACTGACTAGCCCCATGTAAATGTAACCAACAGGATTCAAATTCAAGTCTACTAGTTTGCTGGTAGACTGAGTATGATTTACTCAGTGGAAATCTCAGGCCTTCCAAATACTTCAGCGTAGCTCAGTAACCCAGACATGGGAGAATAATTGTCAGAAGAGAGTCTTTATAAACTGTTGTCATAAAGTGGGAAGTGGAGGGTTGAAGTTGGATATTCTTTGAATATTTTACAGACTTGGCACATCTGGATACTTAATGTAACTCACGTTACATTGCTGCCATTGGTCTCTTTGGTTGTTAACATCACATAGATGTGACATCAGTGAAGTAAAAATCATATATCAAGTTTGCATCAGTTTGAATAGCTGGCTGTTACAGGCCCACAGAGAAAATTTGTAGGAGGCATTAGTTTCCATGAAATCTTACATTTTTGATGTTGATAGAAAGGGTTTTTATTGTCTAAAGAAGTACACAGAGATTTGTCAACATCACATCCTAATTTTAATCTATTGTTGCTGACCCCAAAAGAGTTTTGAAATAATCTAGTTTGTTTAAATTTGAGTGGTACTACCTGTGCGTGCTTACCTTCTTGGTGTAAAAAAAAAAAGTTGTTTTCTTTTTCAATTGTACAGCAATATCACAATATGGCTTAAGTTACTGACCAAATGACTTAATAACTAAACTGTTAATAACTAATCTTCAAAATGGCAGAGAACATTTTTGACAACAGAAAACTCCAGCACAGGTTTTCAATCACCTTTAAATCACAAAACTCCACCAGGAATAGAAAGGAAATAGCATGTTGCTATTTCACTACATCTTGCCAAATGACATACTGGTTGCTGAACCTATAAAAGATCAAAAAAATGTGGCAATTGAATTCTGAGACACCACCAGCACAGGCTAATCTTGCTTTTTAAGTGGAGGTTCGGTTCCTGCTGTCTGTTGTGTACGTTCAGTTGTTAAAGGGCGGGACCAGCACATTTTGACAGCCAAACACTTTGTCAACTCACTGGCCTTGGCAGGGATTCAACAGGAGCATGTGCTGGCCATGCTATGTAAAACACAGCTTGTAGGAAAACATCAGAAGGATAATTTACTTCAGACAGAAAAACTAATGCCCATCTGGCCGACAGTTTCACCCACTAAAGGGCATTATGCCCTCTAACTGAGATTAACACCAGCATAACAACGCAACGTGCCATATTCGAGGAAAGGATGGGAAGAGATGAGTATGGAAAAATCAAAAAGATTTCCTTTTGACTTACTGGTGTTTGAACCGGTGATGGGCTATAAGTGCTAGAAAATTTTGGTCATGCCATAAATAATTCTGTCACCAGATTCTCTGACAGCAGTAGCATCAGAAAGCTTGAAACGCTTGCACATTCACGGCATGTTCTGTAAAGGTCCTGATAAGTTTTGGCGATGAAAATAGACATTTTTGAGAATATTTTTCCATACACCCCATAGTCTTATCTATATTTACTATAAACAAAAATAACCATAACTATTTTCCTGTCGCTTTAAGTATACTATGCAGTATCGAACTAACATTGGACTAGGCAACAGTGACACCTAAAGATAAATCCAATCCGTCAAACGCATGGGAACATAGTTTTTAGCTTAAAATATCAGGAATTGTAACACAAAGAAATGATGTGTATTAACTCCGAACTAGGTGCCATTGTTTAGTGGGTCAACCCTGTAATCTTAAGCCTAGAGAACTTATCTACAGTATTGATTTGAAGACAAGTGGCAACTTGAAATTTTAAGTGAGTAGATTATTCTTTTGTGGGGGCTCGCTACACCTGTTAGAAAGCAGCATAATGTTGTTCACATTTTATTGCTTTGTGGCAACAAAGCCAAAACAGTTCCTGAGACCAAAAGGTCTACAACATGTTGTTTTTTATGATATTATAGAGAGTCAGAATCTGCAACACCCACTTGGGACATACATACAGTATGTATACATCAGTGGTTGAGAAGATTAGCACTTTGACATTTCTCTTCATAGTAATGTTGACAAGCCTGCCTAGCAAAAGTGAATTCTGGTTCAGAATACATTGCCAAATACACTAGAGAATAGTTCAAGTTTTCCAAGAGCCTGAGGGAAGTTTCCTTTGTCTTTAAGGCCTGGGAAAGTGCTGGTTCGCCTTATTTTTAATTTCACAAATGTTGAGAGGCCACATGGGCCATTTTTATACAAAACAAAGTGTTTTTAGAGAGGTACCTAAAGTGTCTTTAGCTCTATTATAGTTTAATCAAAAATCTCACATGGCAGTCCCTCGTGCATAAGCTTATTTTAATGGGTTAAACCAGAAACACAGGACAAGTAGCAGTTTGATGTTACTCATGGAAGAAGATGTATGGCAACACAGCCTCATAGGGTGCACTATCCACAGTAAGAGTACACACCAGTCCAGGAATCAAGTAGACAAGATTAGATGCATATAATTGAAGAATGATGCCAATTAATGATGGTCAGTTTTGACTACAATGTTAATAGTGATAGCCGTGGTTGCTAGTTTAGCTGACTAGCTGCCATTACAAACCATTTTTACTCTGACTTAATGTTCACACACACCCAAGTAGGTGCGACTCCTGCTTCAAGGAGACGATGACCTATGCAGAATCCCAAAAGCAAACAAAACAATGCAATTTGACTATAAAAGTGTAAAACAATGTTAAATCCACTATGGGGAAAAATCAGTGCATGGACACCACTATTGCATTGACAATGACTGAACTTCCTTATAGGGTCCTCGTAAGGTAGGTGAACCACTCTTTAAGTGTATTTGGCGGTTGTGTTATTGAGCCTGGGGTAAGGCTTCTCCAAGGCAGGCTTTCATATATGGAGATGCACAAGTGCTCCCTGACTGCCATCCTGGCAATATTCTATAATGCATACATACATTAATGTGTACTTGTACTAAATCTACTGTAGCATAAATGTAGTGCAGGTATCATTTACACTCAACTTCAGCAGTGCCAGAATTCTGCATCTCGGCTAAATAAAGGACATTACATCAGCGTTACACCCACGTACCTTGTGTCCAACGCTCATGTCTCCAAGTCTGTGAATTCTTGGCATGATATTAAATGTTCGGTCAGATCTTACAAGTCTTGCTGTTATGATGCGGAGGTGTTGCAGGTACTGGTTCTCTACAGTGTTTATTGTCAGTCGTGGACCATTATACCGCCACAGTGCATACTGTAGGTCACTTCTCGCTCATACACAGGCGTACATCACAGTTAAAGTGGCAATACAACGGAGCTGTACTGTATAAGCAGTGTCAAACAATGAACATGAACAAATGTTGTCATAAGCCTGAGGTAAGTGTGGGAGGGTCCAGTGTCCAGTGAGACAAAGCCAAAACATCCATAACTCCAGTAATGGTTGTCTGTGTGTGTGTGTCAAACAGTATGAGAACATGTTGAGTTTGCTGATGTACAAACATAATAATTTGTTAATAAAAGGCCTATTGTACCTGTAACAAATCTGTACAATTTAGATCTATTTAATATATTCCATCTGAAAGATGGAAATTGTAATGAAATTATATAGCAGATTTTTTGGTATGTTTCACAAAATGATTTGACGTTATCACATTTTCCACTGCTTTGTTATCCGTTTTCTATATCAGCCAGACACTTTATGTGTCTGTATGTGTGCCATCTAAAGCCAGGCTGGTTTTCCCAACATGCCAGTGTCTCACAAAATCTTCCCACCCTCAAGTAATGTCTTTTTTAATTTCAATTATTAAGAAAAAACTGGTAGATCTTTCCATTGACACTATTGTAATTTTGTCATTCCACATCAAATTTTGAATGATTTTCTTAAATGATGGACATTTCCTTCAACTGAATGAGCATGACACTGTCATTTTTATTGAAAAATAAAGTTGCTTAAAATGTTTTTTTTTTTTTTGCAGGACATTGTTATAAACTGTCTTGTGGCCAAGATCAACTTCACCCCCACTGACTTACAGTACAACGGGTCTAAGCTGATGGGAAACTGGTCCCTGTTTGTTTAACATTAGCCTGGTTTTAACAGCAGAAACAAACATGGTTGATGCTTGTCCAGGGTCCTCCTAATGGATGCACATTAGTCCACCGATCTCAAATCTATTAAGCTTCACCCACATGAGAATAGTAGCTTCCATAACATTTGTTCACCAGCTTAGTTTAAAACTAATACAGTATTTCATCATTTCACTGGGATCTCTCTCAGACTCCCAAAATGGTCGATGTCATGTGTCAAAAATCTGGTCAGTGTTTTGTACTTTGATGTCATGTTGAAAATGTACAGAGCTGACCCTGGACTTGAACCCTGTTTGACCCTGTCGTTGGAATCAGGTGTGTATGTCGAAGAGGCTTGATGACAGCTGTTGGTTTTCTGACTGACATTAAGGGCACATCTTCTGTCTTATATGATGTAAATAAAAAAACACCAAGTATCTTTAATAAGGAAGAAAGACTGTGGCTGTTACTGTATATACATGTATTTACACATTTGTATATGACTGATATGAGTCTGTGAGTGTGCATTTGATTGTGCGATGGTGATAAAGAAAAAAAAACAACAACAATCATCTTCAAATCAATTTAAATTCAAATTTCTCTTTTGGATTTTTCTCATTATGCTGTAGCATTGCAAACAAACCTACAGTTCACATATAGTATCTGTCAAGTGTGTGTAGATACTGAAACACATAAGGGCTACTTTTCCCGGAGAAATTTTGACATATAATCCTCCAACAGAGTCGTTATCAATGCATCTACATATTCCATAACAGCATAGCATGGATTTACGAAACACAGTGCCAAACTGCTCCAGATGGATCATGATCACTAGCCAGGATGAATCAGAAGATCATAATTTGTTGGACCAGGCAATATTTTTCACTCTTTTGTGCTCCAGGATTGTCTCATTTTCTTGTGTCTGTTTTTAGGTGCTATTGTTCATCAACTTCAATGAGTTGTAGGTTATGAGGTGGCCTGCTGTCCACCAGCGTGATGCCAACCTGTTGGCTGTAACAAGTCTTGCCATTTACTTCTGACCACTCTCATTGTTGAGGCATGTTTGTCCATAGATCTACCATTTAACTCTAGACAGCAGAACTGGTACTGCGTCTCTGGCACTGATGAACTATCAGGTTGAGATTGTGTGTAAACCTCATTAGCATGCTTTTTAATTTTTCTTTTTGGCTGCTCAGGCAGGGATTAAACCTGCAATAACTGATTTTTTGGCCACTTGGGGTTGTATATCATCACATTTTAAGCTGATATGTCCAACTTGTTAGCAAACAGTTGCTTACCTACACATCCAATTACAGAGCAATGTTCATCTGGAGTTGTGCTTCTGGCCACTCGTTGACTATAAGTCCAATATTCACTCTCTTTTAGCTCTGATTTTGGTCTCTACCAACTCCTGAGGGAAATATCTGGCTGGATGCTATGAGAGTGAAGCAAAACAGTAAAGTTGCAGACCGGACAGCTAAACAAAAACAACACTAAACAAAAGCTCCATAAAGCCGAGGGGAGCTGCAGATTTTGGGTAAGGAATCGCTGTAGGTTCCATCACTACGAGCAGCCCCTTTCGCATTGTCATTTGATACATTGTTAGTTTAAAAATATCCAGATTAACCTAAAGTGTTTTTCTCATATATTGTTTGAATTACAGTAGATCTATATTTAGCCTAGTTTCTCTAGAACAAACCAAAGGATTAAATTTAAAGGCCCTATACACAAGTCCACCCCCACGTGTTTTCACCACAGACTGTATATAACGATGGACAACATGACAGCTCCCCAAAAGTGAAGCCAAAACATCTTGATCGCCTCCTGGTGGCTGGCTGCAGTATAGGTCATAAATCCCGCCCATTCCATGTTAGCAGATGGGACATGGGCCAAACAAAAAAATTAAAAAGTACACGTCAAATACATTTTTCCCAAAGATGGTTTCTGTCATTTTAGGTAGTTCTTATCACGCTCATCTGGGAATTGTATGTAGAGTAGGAACATCAAGAGGAGATGTGACTAACTTTAGCAGGTGATCGTTAGTTAGCAGTCACTAAGTACTGATTACCGATTGAGTCGGGCGGGTGTATGGGCGGGACCTCGATACTGTGGCTCCTTCCCCGATCACTACTGCGCAGGCTCCAAATGAAGTCACCAGTGCAAGATGGCAGCGCCCGTATCCGGGACATTTTGGCTTCATTTTTGCACAGTGGGAGGAAGTGGAGATGCGTCGTCCATCTTTATATACAGTCTATGGTTTTCACATGTTGACTGATTAGAGTTCTTCTCAGGACCATGTGGGCGTGTACAAACTGTGCTTGATTAACATCTGCTTCGCTCTCCTGTTAATCCTATTGCACCTCTTAGGGTGGGACACTTTACATCTTTATTATTCTTATAAGGTGACATCATGTATCCAGCATAGCTCCACCTGACTGGAGGTCTAATTAGGCTGGGTTATTGAAAACACCCGTGTGAGTGTGCAGGGCCTTTAACTTCTAAGGCAGCGGGTGTAACTTCATATCAATGCCCTCTGTCAATGGAGACATTTACGTTGACTATTTCAATGACGACAGACAAGCATCACCAGCCAAACAAGTTGGCAGGACCCAGAAACTCAGTCATTTAGATAAAATCTGTTTCTGAGACCGTTTTCACATGTACAAAGAAAATGCAGTGGAGATCATTTCACTGCTGAAGAAAGAGTTTTAAGCTTTTCCCTTCTTCTCTCTAAAGCCTGACATCTGCGACCGGTGACATCACTTGTGTGTCGCCCAAGAGAGACATACCGGTAAATAAGCAGCTTTACCTGAAGTTAGCTTCGTTTCACTCACCAATTCCCTCTGTAGGCTGTACAGTCCACGTTGTCCACAGCTCTCCAACCAGACTCTCACCCAAACTTTGTGCTTTTTTCCCTCCTTTTTTGGCCTCTCCAGCACAGTTACACTGCGTATAAACATTTCAAGCTGCCGGTTTTGTTGTTGATGGAACTCTAGTCGTTGCTGACGTTGTGTTGTCTGGTGGATTTACTAGTCGTCAGGTTTATGCTGCTTCTTAACTGTCAGGGACTAAAACATCTGTGCAAATTGGTGGAAACAATCTTTATGTGTCGTTTGTCCAGTCTTTGTAGGTTTCAGCTAGTCTAACAGAGGTTTTTGGTATTGTGTTTGCAACTGTCATTTTGTCCCAGTTTCACTATTCAATCTGTTTTTACCTCCAATAACACCAAATAATCTGCTTTTTATTTCATGTCGCAGCTTTCATGAGCACCTTCAGCACAGTGCTGTGTGCTCATGCTCTCTCTAATGAGGACTAACACAGGTGGTTGAAATGAATCTCGTTTAGCTTAGTACTCTTAGTACTCTCTAGTCAAGATGTAACTTAACCAGTTTACATAGAAAACCACTGACGTATATGTAAAAGAGAAGATAACTAATAGATATGGGGCACTTTCAGCCAACCAATCTGCCTGTTCAAGGATGCTTTCAAACTGTGTTGATAATTTCCAGCCTGCATACAATATGCAAAATGGAAATGGTTGCCATGTAAACTATGGTATCCAGCAGTTTTTCTTTTGCTGTTTCCTGTTATTTTTGTCATTCTTGTGCACCTTGTAGAAATCCTCTCAGACAATGCACCTTCACTGGTACATTGGTAATAGCCTTGGTTGTACCAGTCAAGTTGTAACAGTCAAGTAACACTTAAGCCAGAAGCCTGCAAAACGCTCACTGACAATTTCAATGATGTTGTTCCTTTCCCTCCCATGTATTCACCCCTCTTCTCTGTTCAGTTTCATCTTCTCCCCTCCTCTTTCCTCCATAACCCTCCAGCTCTCCATCCATCCTCCTTCCCTTTATCTTTTATCCCTTCACACCCTCTGTATATGCAAATATGTCCCCATTACACTAATTGGCTCCAGGAGGTTTGAATATTTCACATGGACCATCTTCACTGCATGGGCACGTGAGTACGGGCTGTGGCATAACATCGCACAAGCTAACGTGCTAATGGAAATCACACACACACGCTGAAAGTATGAATGAGTGAACAAGGGTCATATAATTTACACACTGTGTCTGTCATATTAGCCAAATGAAGCAGGGCTGAGTTATGGTGTGTTGTGGGGTTAGGGTGTGTGTGTGTATGTGTGTGTGTGTGTGTGTGTGTATGTGTGTGTGTGTGTCAGTCAGAGCACTCTGCATCAGAATGAATTATGCAGTCATTATTCATGGATGCAACTGTAGAGGAGATGCTCTCTGATCTCTGTGTGTGTAGTCTGTATTGAAGAACATAGGGTGTGGTTTTTCTTTCAGCTTGACCTCTGAGGAGAATTTCTGTTGTGAGAATGAGAATGCAAATGTCACACAACTGACCAACTGCCTCTTTGTGACTGTTTTAAATATTTCTGACCTCTAATGTAGGCTTGTGGACGTTCCCCTTTAACTTTATGTATTACCAGAACATCACCATAACTTCTTGTCTTTATATCTTAGAAAAAAAGGAGGTCTGGATGTTGTTCTGGAAGGTCAGTTCAACAACATTCAGTGTTTTGACAAAACAAACAAACCCAACTCCACTCACTAGCTTTTTTCCACGGCTTTCAACTGTGTTACATAGTCTTCATCAGCGGATGGAGTTTGCACAGTTGTCATGGAGATCTGCAGATACGTGAGCCCAGCAGCTGTCATGGCTTCATCTATGGCAATTTTAAGGCTTCTCGTCCGTGTTGGCTTAGTTAAAAGCTCCAGAAAAGCTTGCACTATGAGCAGACCTCATGTAGGGATTGTAGAGAAACTATGGTGCAATTTTCAAGTTCAGTGAGCTTAATGAACTCAAAGGAAGAACTTTGGTAATACAACACTACTGTATGAATTAGGTACCAATAAAAGACTGTTTTCTACTGCTACTGCTAAATGTAGGTAGAGGAAGAAAACAAGACTATGGGGAATAAGGGAGTAAATATTGGGTATTTTAGAGGAAATTAGAAATTAATTATACTCTATTATTTATTTTTGTGAATACTGGGTACCTTTGGGGTACAGCACCGGGAAACAAAACAGTTACTGTACTGTACCCCCCACAGTTTTAGTAGCATATTATAACTGTGCATAATTACTTTATGGTTTCCTCAGAATATCAGTGTTGTTAACACCATTTTTCACAAACTTTTGTTTTCCAGTGATGTACCCCATAAGTAACCAGCATTTACAAAAATACTTAAAGTACAATTTATTTCTCCTTTCCTCCAAAATTCCCAATTGTTACTACCTCGTTCCCCATAATCTTGTTTTTAAGTTGTAAAGTGTATTATTAAGTGTTACCGAACTTTCATGCTTAAAGATGTAGTCCACGACTCTAATCCAAAACAGTTTTTGTCAAACTCAGTGAATATCGCCTCACGGTCTGCTAGCTTTCCGTTCTGTGTTTGCACTGAAATAAAAGTCCGGTGTTCATACACAGCCCTGGCTCTGTAAACGGGGAACAAACTGAGCGACTCGGGTAGAGCCACCGACCCAGGTCGTCAAATACTGACGCTTTAGCCACATTTCCACTGAACACTTTGGTATAATATGTCACAACTCGTGCTCGTGCTCAGGACAAACTAATGCTGTGCGTTACTTGTGCGAGTTTGAAGGAGTGCTGAAGAGAGAGGTGTGTTTGGCTGTTGAGTTCAAATGTCAACAAGCTTTCTCCCCTATTGTAGACTGCACCTTTAACATTCAGTATGTGTAATCTCTTTTTGCCTTTGACATAAAATTTTACATAAAAGGTTGTGAAAATTGTATGCAAACAGGGCTCAAACAACATTTAGCAGGGCACACAGCTGGCACAGGAGCAAAGTTGTTGCCCTGCTTGTCGTGACCTTAAAATACATTAAAAACATAAAAGAGAGGAATAGCACAAAATTAAAAAGCTAAAAGAGGTGTAATATTCTCTAAAGACCAAAGAGAAAAATGTATTTAAAAACAGAAGTTAGAACGTCCCGGTCTTCATCGACCTTCATCATATTAATATGTATATGTAGACTGTAAACATGAAGATGAAGATATATGAAGGAAGGATTGACCTTCATCTTCCTCGTGATTCTTGTTAAGTAATAAACTGTCAGACACTCCGGCTAACAGGGTGTGTTCACTCACGCCCACTACACCAGCCAGCCTCCCCGTGTTTGTGATTACAAGAGTGTGTATCTGTGTGCAGTTCAGTCAGGAGGCGTTCCTCAATAATGAATCACTTGTTTTCTTCTTTCATCTGTTCTCTCCCTCCATCTTTCTCTCATCTGTCACTTGCTACATTTCTCTCTCCAGTCTTTCCCATCACTCTCTCTTTCTCTTTCTTCCATACCGAGTCCCTCTCCAATAAGCTTGCCCGTAAATTTCTCTGTCCTTGCTGTCTTCCGATATCTTTTTCCACCCCTTCAGCTGAATGACAGTGAGACATTTTAACATTTTAATAATCTGAATTCAGACCATGGCTCATCTCCCCTTATTTACTTCCCCATAACCTTAAGCGCTGTTGCTCTGCAACAGATTTTTGATGTTTGACCATACATTATTGACTATATTATGCTTGAAGCAAGGTTTAAAGTGTAACATTATTCAAACCCACAGAGTTGTATTTTTAATTCTAGTGGAGATCAGCCTGAACTTTGGGGAAATGTTTATAAAATGATGCAAAGGACATCCAGAATATTTCTATTTGAAGGAATGATGCAGCCATAAATCATTGAGTCTTAGGTTTGAATATCTAAATCAGTGTAAACATCTTTCATGGTGAGTTGGAGCAAGCTGATACAGAATATATATGACACTACAGTATGGAATCAGATGATTTTAACAACCCTAAAACTACATCAGGGGAAACAACTGTTGAAGAGTCTTTATAAACAGGGAAAGAGATGGCAGACAAACTGAAACCTCACACGACTTTATCCCAAACAAGCAATAATCCACATGTCCTGCTCTGATATTTTCCACCAGGGTCACCAGAGTGGAAAAGAGATGAGCAGGATTGGGGGATTAGTGTTGATCCATGCAAATTAAAAGATCATAGAGGCAACCTCACAAGGCCGTGTGAGTAGGATGCCCTTTGCGCGATCTGCATGTGTTTCTGTGTGTGTGTATTTACAAGTGTCTGTGTGTGTGAGAGCTTGTAACCTCCCCCAACACTTCCATCTCCCTGCACATGTGCCTTTTTTACTGTGCTGTATGCATTTGCGTGGACATTTGGCTTCCATTAGTCTTCATAGGATGAACAAAGCAACATATTTAGCCGACTGGAACATGAATGTATATTTTCCCTTGAGGCCTGTGCGGTCACCCATATGTGAAATCCTGGTTAATCTCAGAGATCAGTGTATAATATCTTCAGGACAGCATTTTTACCTACAGGATTACTAGAAAACACACCATTAGCACCAATGTTGCAGCAAACATAATGTCTGCTGACCTAGAAAGCCTGGATTTTCTGTTTTAATCTGGCCTAACAGACTGAAATCAGCATATTTTTTTTCAGAGGTTTGTATCAGTTTTTTCTTGGAGCTAAGTAACCCAACAAGTCAACTGTACTTGTGGGAGATAATGTCTTACTTCACTTCTCTGTGATTGACTCAGCACTAATGGAAACAACAGAAGAACGTCTGTATTGCTCCCTGTGATTAAAGCAGCTACAATCAATATTTTTTATAATAACAACGTGTAAAATAACAATGTGAAAGGGGTCACTTGTAGAGATGAAGCTACCGAGAATTTTTACTTCACTCTGCAGCTCCTTTCAGCTCATTGTTTAGCTGTCCGGCCCACAACTTCGCTGTTTTATTTTAGTCTCACCACTCTCATAACATCAGCAAGCAGCTGATTTCAGTGAAAAAGCACTGAAAACCCACTGTACACTACCTGCTCAGCACCAAACTGCACTCAGACACAGTTAGGGACTGGCTGGTGATCATAGTGGAGCATTTAGCAGCTAAAATATTTCCCTCAGGAGTTTTTAGAGACCAAAGTCAGAGCTAAAAGAGAGTGAATATTGGACTTACATTCATCAGGTGGACAGTAACACGACTCCAAGTGAATGATAATGTTGCTCCATAACTGCTAGATCTTATCAACTTATGTAAAAAGCAATGAAATGCCCCCCAAAAAATCAGTTATCGCAGCTTAAAGGGCTGACAGAATTCACAATAATTGTAACAACCAGTTGCTTGGTGATAGATATCATAATTAGACTTTTTGTGGCAAACTTGCTGACTCGTGAAAACTGTGCTGCTGCATATAAATGTATTAGCATGTGCGTATGTTTGCGTGTGTGTTTGCCTGTGCGAATGTGACTGCACTGACCTCTACATATAATGTATTCCTACAGAAGAATTGACAGTTAATTACATTACAGAGGAAATACAGCTATGACCATCTGGGAAACGAGGAAATAGATTTTCTTATCATCATCTTAAAGCTGCTCTAATCAATATGTTAATATTATAATGTGTGATGTGAAAGATGTTGCTCCTACTGATAAACCCACAGAAAAATGATCCCCCAACTCTGCCCTCAGCAGAGCATTTCAGCATCTCCCAGCCCTGTGCAGCATACGGTAGAGGGGTCAAACAATGACTATAATTTGCAAAACAAAGTTTATTGCAAATAAAGTAAACAAAAGGTCAACAAAGACACAGAAAGTGGCGGCTGATAACAATGCTGCTGATACTGGCTGCAATGTGTGTGTGAGAGAGAGTCTCTTGTACAGATTTAACAAAGGAGATGCAACATGTTAAAGAAGTGAGCTTTAGAGGTGCTGGTAGGTGGATTTTGCTACCTTTGGGCAGAGCCAGGCTAGCTGTTTCCCCCTGTTTCCAGTCTTTATGCTAAGCTAAGCTAACTGGGTCCTGGCTGTAGCTTCATATTTACTGTGCAGACATGAGGCATCAATCTTCTGTGTAGCAAGTCAGCAATACAAAATGTTGAACTATTCCTTCAGTATGAAGGTCATGTTTAAAAAGTTTGGATGCCTGATGTTTTGATACAGCTGAGACAGGCGATAATACACAATGTCCTCATTTAACACTCCGGAGACTAACTGTATCTAATTGTGTGTGTGTGTGTGTGTGTGTGTGTCAGGCTTTGGAGTCCATGGCTGTTCAAAGGAACTGACAGGACACAGATACACAGCTGATGAAACAAACTGTACGTAACTCTCTCTCTATGTGTGTGTGTGTGTGTGTGTTGTTATGGGTGTGATTTAAGGGTAAGCTCTCAGTACCCTCCTACTTCCTGGAACATCCTGTAACTTCATTACCATGCTCTCATTAGATGCTCATTTAGACCAATCAGATTGCTTTGTAATCTAATCAATCCGTATAAATTATGAGAGAAATCCATTATTACTGCAAACATCCAGCTAATTAGAACTGGGACGCACCACCTGCTGTGTGTTTGTGTCCTTGTGCATCTTTGGGGATTTACAGGACATTGTAGACGGTCCTCACCTCGTCACTGAGCTGGTCTCGGTTATAATTTGGAGACAGAGAAAGACATTACAGTATATTTCACTGTTGTTGCTGTTGTTGTTGTGTGTGTAAGAGAGAGTATATGTGACCATGTGGATGTGTGGTCTGTTTTACATGCCTCACAATAAATAACCAGCTCCTGTAAAGTGAGAGCTATGGACGACGCGGTCACCTTAACCCAATGCTAACTCAGCACGGCTGCCAGGTTGTGTGGTGCGCTGGGAGTTACTTGGCTTTGATCATTATGACTCAGAAAGTCTGTGTGTTCTCATTTCACTACCGTCTATATTTGTCTGTGTGTGGAAGAGTTTTCTGTTTTTTAGATTATTTTTTTGAACATTTTTGTCTTCATTTGACAGCTGACAGGAACTCCTAACTTCCTTAACGAGAGGAGAGGAGGAGGACAGAGGTGATGGTGAGGGGCAGAAAATGGGGTTTGGGGATTTGGCAGATGCTCGTTTGAGGAGGGACTTCATGTAAGTGAGAGAGCGTAACTTGATTTAGGTGAAGTTTAGCAGATGAGCAGGGATGGACAAAGGGAGGAGGAAAGGAGAAAAGTAAAGAATAGGTCAAAAAACAAAGGTGGGGATAGACAGATGTGAGGAAATATGAAGAGAGTGAAAGGGAGGAACAAATCTAAAGCACTTGTCAAATTAAAAAGACTCTGGACTAAGTACTCCCATAGTTGCACTGGTTATCTGTGAAACAAACTGTTGGAATAAAATAAAAACACATTCTCAGACAGCTGAGAAAGATAATCTCTAAGAGTATTACTCATCAGCTTAAGACGAATCACAGAGGTAGCTATAAATTCTACAGAGATGATAGTGGGGATTAATCAAGAAATAAATATTCTAAGTGCACAGATAGCATTTGTTAAAAGGTGAAGGGGGTTCCATTTAATCATTTTTAACAACCTGTCCATTAATCACAAACTGTGCAAACCTCACTGCCATTTTCCATGTTTTTTGTCAATGTTAAGCACACAATATGAGGTTAAAGGCCTGAAACATACAAAACTACCATTGTACTTACTAAAAAAAGGTTATTTTCAACTCAGGTGTATTAGTACATAAAAACCATCCCAAACCTCATTACTGCTGCCAGTCTGAAGATAATAGACTGTGAATAAACAAAAAACCCAAAGGTTTCTGCAAAGACTCTTTGAAGCTTAGATTTTAGCCTATCCTGCCAGTTTTTGGAGCTACGATATTCAAATCCAGGCAATGTGGTGGTGCTGAGGTGAAACGAACTCGATCTTTATGATAGACTAGGAGACCTGTCAATTTGCAAAACATGCAACCAAACAGTCTTCTCTTTTAGCTTTAAAATCTTTTGAACGAAACAATTATATATATTTCAGAAATCGCCAGCAAGTGAAATGAGTAGATATCCCAAAGCTTTATGTCAAAGTAATGATACAATCTGTATCTGCCAGTGACATACCATTCATAATATCATGCCACCAAAACTAACTCTCAAATATGTTGCATATCGGTTTGAATTGTAGGTTACTTGTTTTCATGCTATTTTTATACTGTTAATACCATAGTAAAGAAATAACAATAGTGTATGTTATTGTACAAGAACACCAATCATTTCATTTAAAGAGACCTGGCCTTATTTTCTCTTATACCTCTTATATTATATACAAATTACACAAAAAACATACTAAAAGCATAAAAATTTGACTACTTTGTTAATTGTCAGAATGATCAGTAGAATATGAAATGATGAAAATAGCTGATATTTGCAGTCAAAGTACTAAATAATCCACCCAGAGAGAAGTCACATGCATCCTTCCTAACACTGCACTGTAAACACTGTGTACATTCAAGTTTGGCTGCTTTGTCTGCATCATACAAGCTTTAGCAGCCGTGTTACAGTGTAAATAAAAAATATTTCCCCAAAGTGCCAAAATGACTTGTCTCTTTAGAATTCAAACACTCTTCCAACCAGCCTAATTTATTTATTACTCAGACAACAGTGTGATGTGATAGTCCTGGATATTAATTTTCTCTTTTTGATTACAACATAAATTTACTGCATAAGAAAAACATTCATAAATCACAAGTGGATTGGAATGCTCCTTCTTCTCCATATTTTCTTCACCCCTTCTTCTCCTCGGCTTCTTTTCAAAAACAAAAGCATATATAAACACATACATAAACACAAACTGTACTGTATGTAGTGTAATGGTAATGGACATTCATGCTTGAGCACCCACAAGCACACACAGAGTTTAAATACAGTTTAACGGTAAACATTCCCCCGGCCTGTTTGACATTTGACCTTTGTGAACTCGTTCTATTCGTCTTCTGTCTTCAGCTGCAACAACAATCCTAACTGTGTTTGCGTGTGAGAATGAGTGTGCGCGGCGTGTGTGTACGTGCATTTATCCGCACAAAGAAACTGATTTATTGATGTTTTGATAATTTTTCAACCTCTAGTGGTCAGAACAAGGGAGATGAAGGTATGTTTGTGTGCGTGTGTTTGTTGGCTAAAGAAACTTGTGGCTTCTTAAAGCAACTATGTGGTGTTATTCATGTTTTTAAGGCCTTTGACCTGGCGCCTGAATGGAAGAAAGGCAAGCAGTAATCAGTTTGGACTGATTAATTGCCATCTCCTTTATTAATGAAGTTCTTTGCATCTATTTAAAACATTTATTTTGTTCAACTGTCTCCTTTCATTCATGTGTGAATGTCTAATGAAATGGACAACTTCAAGGACGGGAGTATATTTTCCTGTTAAAGGTAAAATATTTGGACACTGGAATGTGGTGTGTCTGTCTGATGTGTTTTCATTCGTGAAATATTTTTCGTCCAGCGGAGGCGGCGGACTATAAGCTGTTTTTCACCAAAGCTCTGCTGCACTTTTGCACAATAATATACTTTGATCTCTGAGGGCTACCCACCACAGCCACTGGTCACTGAACACAATCAGTGGAAATTAATGGGAAAGGCTTTGCCCCACGGGCAGCATGGTGGTAGCTGCAAAGAGATAAAACCTGCTGTATTTGTCTTTAATTAACGGAAAGACTCCAACCTCCATGATGTACAGCATTTGTCACTGTCAGGAGCTGCTGTCTGTTGTGCTGCAGGTTTTTGCAGACCTCCTGGAGGTCACAAGCTCCTATTGTGTTGTAAAAACCCATTAAAACATTTAGCAGGGACATGCTGCTGGTTGGACGAGGATAATCTATCACACACCCCTGTATTTATTATTTTCTAATGTGGATTTACTGTATGATGCTAGAGAATTGATGTCAGCTATACAGCCACTATATTTGGGTTGATATATATATATAATACGTTTAACATTTGAACCAATCATCTGTACAGCAGTAACATAAAAATCTGCAAGTTGTAGGAGGTGAGGCACTAACAATGATTTAATAATGGTATCTCAATAGCATGTAATCTCCATGGATCTTCAGTGAGAGAGTGCACACACACACACACACACACACACACACACACACACACACACACTGTACATACTGTATAATGAAGCATTTTTAAAATGCAGCCTCACCCGAGGCTTTTGCATTCTCTCCTCTTGAGTGTGTTGATGTGTGTGTGCACCACTCTGGGTTGGTGTGGATGTGCATTTGAATGCTTGTGTGTGTGTGTGTGTGTGTCTGTGTCTGTGTGATGCCATGCCCTTTGTCTCTTACCCTAGAGTGAGGTTTATTTTTGGGGCAATGCATGATGGTTTGCTCCCGCAGGACACTCATACTGTCAAAACAAATCACTCTGCATGTGTGTGTGTGTGTGTGTGTGTGTAAGCATGCAGGTGTGGGTGTGACTATTTTATTTGTATTTTTTTTTAATGCATCAGCACGTATTACTGCTTACAGTGCACGGATGTGACTGTGGAAGGACTGCTTTGGTAGACTTTATACTACATGGTGAAACACAGCTGTTCCACTCGCTGCCCAGCAACTTCAGACTCTGTAAACTGAAAAATTCCTGAAGTACTTTGGTGATTTAAATCTCCAACAGTCGTACTATTTTATATTCAACAGCAAAAACATTTACGCAGCAGCTAGAGTAAAGCCGAATCACAAAGGCAGCTACACTGCTTGGTCATATAAATGCACTGTGAATACAATTATGCAGTATGTGACAGCTGTAACTAAGGTCTGAAAAAACACTGCATGAGTTTTCATGGCAATGTAAAGAGAAATTACAGATCTACAGGTCTCTGGTGTATAACAGTCTCGAAATTGATTTAATGTGGTGCACTTAGGACCTCAGTCAATCAAAGAAGCATATTGGTAACAGCCAGACCCAAACCAGCATTAACAAAAGAGACCACTGTTCAATATTTTTTTTAGGTTGAATTAAATCAAACTCCTTTAATAAGAGAGGGCTGCAAGTAGTGCTGAGCCCGCAGAGAAACACCAGTTGACTCCGCAGCTCTACAGATTCCAGTGTCAGCTTTCAGCCGCTTTCGGCTCATCGTGTTAGCTCGCAGGTCCATACGGTCGAGTCCCAAACGGATCACACTGACCCTCTATTGAGAAAAAAACTTACAAGCTCTCACAAAGCCTACCGTATATGCTACATGCTCGGTGTGACATGGCAGAGTAAAACAAGATTTGTACATCTAGCAAGCCAAGGAAACTCAGATATCTTTCAGAAGAATTAAACCAGATAAAACATAAATGAATACTGGACTTACATGTCTGGTAAAAGACTGTGGTGGGACGCCCAAGTTGCTTTATGTTTAAAAAGAAACTATAGTATGCATCAAAGGCTCTTTTGCTATGACATTGTTTTGGAGTCAAATGTAATTTAATGACGTTTTGAGGTGAATATGTGGTTATAAACATCACAAACCCTTGTGTAACACACAGTTACAGTAGCTAGCTGAAAGAAATATCATATTCTCTGCGGGGCAGGTGCGGGGCAACGGACCAAGACTGAGGTCCAATCCACGGTGGCAGTTCTGACGTTGCTCTAACGTTAGCACTGTGTATGTATGTGTGTCAGTGCCTAAAGGTGAATTGATTTTGTGCATCCATGACCATTGCCTGAACGCTCACAATTACTGATCAGTTGTATGGGCTTATGTACGTGTCTGTGTGTTAATGAGTCGTTTCAAAGTCCCACCATCAATCAATTTGATTAACTCAACTAAGGATTGTTGCTATTATTGGCAACAGGTTGAAGTGGAGGTGTCCGTCCCTCTCAGTGCATTTCTTTCTTTTCAGTCCTTTTCTCTCTTCATGCTTTCAGTTTCAATTACCCTTTCATTTCACTTTTTCACCCATCTGCATTGCCCAAACATCAATTTCTCTCTACATCGCCTTCTCCAAACATGCTATATTCCTGTACAACTACGAGCTCCACATCACCAGCTTGAGATTCTCCATTCAAGGACTGAAAATATGGTTCAGACGATGGAACCGTTTCAGAAATAATTTTCCCACTCATGGACGACAGAATGAGTTTGGCAGCCTGAAAGTTGGCATCACTGTGTGGTGAGAGTAGTTTAGTTGGGGAATGTGACCACCTCTCCTCCAAATTTGTTGGTGTGAAGGTAATTTCATGCAGATTTAACCGGGTCCCCTTAAAGATTGACTTCCTGCTTTCCACAGTTGTCTGGTCGCAACACCAAAGAAGAACTCCTGGCCATCTTTTTTTAATTTTACTTATTTCACCTCTTAACTTCCTCCTTTCATGATGACCTCTGCTCGTCTTTTTTGTATTTTGTTCCCTTCATCTTACTTTTGCTTCAATTCAGCCTTCATTTACCCTCCTGCTGCTTCCCTCTTTTCTCTTCAAGGAAACTGGAGTAACTCTCCTGTTGCCCTCTCCCACCCCCCTCCTCTCCATCATGCCCTCGTGGCTGATGCTAGAGTTCTGCCTGCAGCACTGGATTGCATTTGTGCAGATGGCTGGGAACACACACACACACACACACACACACACACACACACACACACAGTGATTTGCATTAATACAGCTGGCTGGATGTAGGTGTCCCAGTTACACATGGAAAATAGGGCAGTGACTGTGGTTGTGATGAAGTTGCGCAAATGTGTGTATGTGTGTCTTAAGGCCGCTTGTTCTGCACGTGTAAGAGATGGGTGAGAAGATGTCATATCCCGGAAACTGGTGTGTGTGTGTGTGTGTGTGTGTGTGTGTGTGTGTGTGTGTCCAGGGATACAAAGATAAGTAAAATCCTCCACATTGAATATTTTGTCAGTTCTCACTGCTCGAAGGATCTGAATTATGGTTAGGTACTGGGTTTAGGATTAAGGTAAGCATTAGGATTATTAGGTTTAGTTCAGCATAATGCACTATTCAAACAGTCAGCAGATTGCCTGCTGTTGTCTGCTGTGTGGAGGCAAAATCGGGGAAAACTCGCTACCAAATGAAATCCTGAATCTTATAAAAACAACCTTTAAACTAGCCGGTACTCTTTAAAAAAATCATAAAGATCTCCTCAAATATTTTTCTAAACTAATTAGGTGAAATAAGACAAAATAACTTTTTGTTAGACATGCAATTGTGAGAGTAAGGTTGTAAAATTGTATAAAAATGTAATATGCTTCAAATATCGCTATATAAAGGATACTATAGCTAATCTACAGGTGATCAATGCAGCGCTGCAATTTTAATATTTTCTGCATGATAAATACAAATTGAATTTCCTCTATAACCTACTATAATCTAATGTAGGCATCAGTTGGGTTTTAGGATTCTAGTCATCCCTCTCCATTCAGCTGCATGTACAGTAATTACACGGTATGTGCACTAATACTCTGGGTTACCAATAATCAATGTAATTACATTCTGCACCTACGATAGACATCAAAAGACTGAGTGACTGATGTCAGCCAGCAGGTGATGAGAGGAGGATTAGATGAAAATATACACCAATGCCTCCATGCCATAAATATAACACACACACACACACAGCATGGAGTGTATGATTTGGCAATGAGCACATAAGATTAATGCAGTGTTTTGGAAAAAATGTTAAATACAGAGCATTTTAATAAATTACTCTGTGAAGCAAAGATGATTTATGTAGTTGACATGTTGTATGTTTCAATAAGAGGACACAAGGAGACATACGAATTATAAGATGTAATAAATACAGTCATAAATATAATGAAAAATATCTTTATGAGAAAATACTTCAAACATGCAACGTGGATTTATCAACAACGTGAAATACTGTATGATAACCCTGAGAAGAAAGGTCTGGTTAAACTTAGTATGTAGCACCTTTAAACTATCCTCTGTGACTCCCTGTAAACCTCAACCCCACTTTTAACACACAGTACTCAGCACAAGAGCTCACATAAACACCTGATTATTTAAGTATGCAGAGAGTCACAATGGATGCGTCTGTAATCAGAACAAGCCAACAAGTGTAAACATGTGCTGATGTTTCTGATTGGGTGGTGTAGGTATTACATATCCGCTCTGTGTCTGTCGGTGTGAGTGTTTTGATTGTGTCAAATGTGGCGTAACTTTCTAATCACACATTGGGCTGCACAGAGCATGTTTCAAAGCAGGGGAAAAATAAACAAAGTGATGCCTGATGACACACGTGTGCAAACACACACTGGCGCAAACATAAAAAAAACCACACTCTGACCAGCTGATGTTTAAAGTTTTATTTGCATTTAGAAAATGTGATGAGGGGTGATTGGAGCACGGTGTTTCTCATGAGTCACTAAAGCCGGATTTAAATTTTCTACTGTTCTCACTAGACGCACGTGGATGAACATCTGGCCATCTTAATAATCTGGTAGGATTGACTTCTTCCTAATGGATGCTACTTATAATCACTGGGCTCTTTCATGGCTCCTTCACATTGTTTTGTACTGGAAACCGCTGGGCTTAGTTAAATTGGGCATGCAAAATGACCAAAGTTAAACATTGTAGACCACTGAAATATATGAACTCCAAAGTTAAGATTGAAGTGTAAACAGCCTGAGTGATTGAGAATTTTAACTAACTCCAGTGGCACAAGGAATCCAGTCCTGTCATCAGTTGCAGTGACACTGTTTCTTATCTGAGCAAACATGAACCTCAAAGCTTGGACTGAAAAAGGAAAGCTTCATTCAGGGCAACGTCAGCCTCCTCTTTGCTGACTCCAAGCTGCCAGCTACATCAAAGTAGCATCCAGCTCCCTCAGAAGTACCAAAGAATCAAGTATCCATGAGAAAAAAGAAGAAGAAGAAAAAATCTTTTAATGTGTTTTCCAGCCGGCCAGACAGACATAACAAAGTCTGGTCTTTGACACCACAGTAAATCACTTTAGGCTTCAGATTAAAACTTGTTCTTCAACTGCAGTGGTTGAGGAATAAATAGTTTTTTAAACCTGAAGACCTGGAGCAGCACATCGACCTCCCTCTCCTAAACAAAAGTTGGAAATCAAATATAACTGAGGGCCTTCTGCTATTATGTACAGTATCTTTAATTAAAGGAGCAAGTGTGTAAGATTTTGGGAGATCTATTGGCAGAAATTGAATATAATATTCATAATTATGTTTTCATTAATGTATAATCACCTGAAACTGAGAAGTGTTGTGTTTTCATTAGCTTAGAATGAGCCCTTCATATCTGCATAGAGAGCAGGTCCTCTTCATGGATGTATTAATACATTCATGGTCCTCCTCCACGAAGTTCACCATGTTGCACCGTCATGTTTCTACAGTAGCCCAGAATGGACAAACTGGCTCTAGAGAGGGCCTTTCGTGTTTTTACTTTAAAGTGGCAACTTGAATTTGGTGGCGATCGTTTCGGTTATGAGGTGATTTATAAAGGTGTGTGTGAACATTTTATTTAAAATATTTAAACATTAAAAAAAATCAATTTAATAGCAATGTCTCCTCTATTCAAACGGCGGCTCCCTTTAAAAAGTTTGTGCTTGGTGCGACAATATCACAGCATCATGTTCCGTTAAACATTATTATCTTATCTTTAATATCACAATCCAAATCATATCTCTCTACTCTTATGAAGGACAGAGCAAAGTTTTGGTGAGCAGGCATATGGAGAACGGAGATGCGGGGTGTCAGATCCATGGAAAAGAGACGGCAAACTGGTTTGTAATGAAGGATTTAAAATTCACTCGTGCTGATTAACGGGGCTCAGCGGGCGGACATGCCGCTCCACCAGAAACATCTCTAAATGCACAGTAGGGTGCAGATTCTACAGACTATTTTTTATAACATCTTAGTTCTGTTGGTAAATTAGTTAAATCGCCTTAATATTGGCGTAGGAAAAACCAATCATCGATCATCCCTTCAATCATTGATATAGGCTACAACCCGATCAATCGGCACAAGCCTAGCGCTACAGCAACGCTAGTGGCTCTGTGAGGCTGTACTTGGGCACAGTGGTGCTACAGTAAGATGCTCAGTTATAGCTGGACATACTGGAAAATGCGCTTATTTGCTTTCTGGCGGAGATTTAGATGAGAAGATCAATACCACTCTCATATTTGTCCATTGAATATATACGGATACAGCTAGCAACTGGTTAGCTTAGCTTGGCATAAAAAACAGGGGGAAACAGCTAGCATGGCTCTGTTTGAAGGTAACAAAATCCATCTTTCTGCACCTCAAAGCTCATTAATAAACACATTATACTGCATCTTGTTTTTTTTAGTCCGTACAAAAACCAAAATGTAAAAACAGAAGTACTGGTGCGCAAATTTTGTTACCTTTGGACCTTTGGACAAATTCAACAACCAAGAGTTGTACAAGCGCACAAAGCAGCCATCACACGCAAGACAGTTTCTGCTTGGCGAGCGCTGGAGGGCATACACGCTCTCACAGGTTGACTGTGCTCTTGAAGTTGAGTTCTGCTCACGCGAATCGACCTGACTTTTGACAATTTGAGGGCGGAAACCAAAGGAGGCACTGGCCCTCTTATGATTGGTCACTTTCAACACAATCACACCCACATGGACCTCCTTGTACCTTGATTGACAGCTTGATTGACAGCTATATATGACATAAATCTGATGCCATAATTAGCACTAAATGCAGTGTAGAGCTGAGGCTGATGGGAATGTCATTAGTGTTACTAGGAATTTGATCATAAACAAAAGTATTGGACAAATTAAAATTTTGACCTGATGATGGCGCTATGGGTGAAATGTCAAGTAATCACAATTCATCCTGAGGGAACATGAATGTCTGTCCCAAATTTCATGTCAATCCATCCAGTAGCTGTCAAGGTATTTCAGTCTGGATCAAAGTAGTGGACCGACATTGATATTTCCATGTCGCTAACATTCCTGCTCAGCTAATGAGCACATTAGGTTTTTTTCACTTTAGCGTCCTTCCTACATAGTTTCCAATGTGTAAAATACATTGAGGGATTCATTTGTTAGGTCTGTAACTGTCACAGCACAAAGTAGGTATTACTATTTATTGTAAAGCTGGGGCTTAAAAAACATTTACACAACTTTGAAACTGAATCTAATTTTAAAAATGTGCCAGTGAAAGTCCAAATGTGGCACAAAATGTTCTCCTCCTCCTCCTCCTCCTCCAGAAGAAGAAACTTTGCTCTTATCCTCAACAGCAGGCTGAGCTGGGTCTCATCTCTTACCTCAGGGTAAAGTCTGATGCCTGCAGCACTCTTGTCTCCATCCCACATTTTGAAAAAAAAAAAAATCTATTCCTGTGTCTCTGACACGCCAGTAAACCTGAGGCAACTAAAAACGGCCTCTCTCTCAGGAAAGCCTGTGTGACTCCAGTCTGACCCTGCTGCCTCCTCTCTCCTCCTTCACTGCTGCAGAGAACACAAGATTTAAGACGGCGAGGAGGCAAACTAATTCACTCCAGCTGGAGGCAATGAAATGTGTTTTTTCAAGCTCTATTTCTTTCACTCACAGCATACACACGTGCATGCACATGCTCACAAACTTGCACTTGAATGACCGCACTTTTTCTCTTGTCTATACTTGTTTGAGCATGTCTCACATACAAACACAAACAAAGAACCTCCATGAAACCATCTGGCCAGCAGGTTGCCATTTCATCAATACCCATAATCCCCCTCTGTTCTCTCAAAGGGCTAAGGTTACAAAAACACAATCAGTGGTTAGAAAATAATAAGTCCTGGCTGTGGAGGTGTACAAAAACGTAAAAAAAAAAATGATAGAAAGAAGGTGGAAGAAATCTGACATGAAGATGAGCAGCAGGTGCACAGGTCGTGGTGTCAAATAGCAGGTCCAAGTCATCTCATGTCTGTGTCACACAGCGCAGATGAAGTCAAGTGTCAGGGTTGTGTGTGTGAGGTTCTGGCAGTTCAGACAATTGTGTATTCGTCAGAAATTTAATGGCCAAGAATGTCCTTTTCCTGCTCTTAGGATGCCGTCTGTCTCTGTAGGCTGGATAACTCATTGATCTTGGTTTCACTGTGTTGTAATTTTTGTCATATAATTACAAGCCGAATGCTCTGCAGCAGCCACCTCATGTGTTTATGTATCCGTTCGCCTCAGGGGTAAGAAGGGGTATGTAATGTCACAAACATGGCGCATACGCGACTGCATGTACATATCATTTGACCTCTAACTTCCCTAGCCAGTCCTTCTGTGTGTGCAAGGGGATAAAGCTTACGATTATAGGCTGCGATTAAAGTAATGTGATGCAGAAAGAAGGTTTAAACGTGCAGACTGACGCTGCATCTACGAGCTGTCCTCAAGAGAGGGGGGGGGGAATGGAGCAGAGATGAACTGCAAAGAACACGAGAGAGAACGCGGTGGTCAACTAAATGTCCTCGACTAAAATAGATGCGCTACCAGATGGAGAGACAAGATAGAGACAGAGGAAAAGGAGAGAGGGAGACAAAATGGCAGAGATAACATAGAGGAAGAAAGGAAGGAGAAAATTCATGCGAGATAAGATGCAGGGGTTAAAAAGAGATACATGTACACGCTGTATAGCACTAGGCAATATGGTTGAAATCAATATATTAATAATACAAAGAAAGTCTTTCCGATATCGACCTCTGTCACAATACAACAAACTGTCTTCCACTGTTTTTCTTAAATTACATTTTGCTTGAAATCATTAACTGGGTCGGGAGAATTGATGATGATAACACAATCATGATCATGAGCTGGAATACCACTAAATAATGATATTGATTATGACCCAGCTCAATGTACATGTACATGTGAGACAGGAAGAATGACGGGACACACAGAGGAGAGTGAGAGCGGGACTGATCAAAAGATCAAAAATGTACAACAGAGCGTGCAGTAGTTATCGGATACTTTATGCTTTGCAATCAACTCACAATACCTGATGGAAAAAAAGAATAAAAAAGAATAAAAGAAAGAGCCCCTGAGAGGAAAACTGAGGAGCTCAGTACAACAGCGTATCCTGAAATTACATCATCTGTACAGTTTTTATTTGTAAAAGACAGCTTCATCTCAATTTAAACACAAGGGACTTAATAAAATATGGAGGATGTATCAATCTATTGATCAACAACAAATGTTTGGATCTACTGCACTGTATTTTTGTGTGTGTAAAGTTTTTCTTGCAGAGTTTTTCTTCATCTGAACCATCTAAAGAGAGAAGGTGTCAGATGCTGTGTGGATTCTGAAGTCCTCTGAGACAAACCTCTGAGTTTTGGCTTTATAAATAAACTCACCTTGACTTGACAGGACTTGTGTTGAATGAGAAAGCAGCTTCAATGTCACTATATATGTGTGTGTGTCTTTTTTGATACTTCTGAAAGGTGTGTGTGTGTGTGTGTGTGTGTGTGTATAGCAGGTGATTGTCAGCGTGAGACAGGTGGTTATTTGGATGTGTGTGCATTTCTCTGTCTCTGCGGAGCTTCAGCCTTCATCTCGAAGCTGTCCCAGTAGGCGGGGTCTTCCTCTGTCAGAGGCGAGGCCGTGGCGATGAGGTCACTGAACGTCAGCAGCGTAAATGTGGTGGGAGGAGGAAGAGGTGGACGAAGAGACTGAGAGGAAAAGAGAAGAAGAGAGTCTCTCATCACTGAAATAGAGTGTAGTGTCTGACAGTGCTACAACTGATGATTAATTTCATTGTGAAGTTATTAAAGTGCCTATAAAATGACTGAAAATAGACAAATGCCCATAGTGTGTTCCAAGAGACCAAGGTGTTACGTCTAAACAACAGTTAAAAACCCCAAAGGACATTTGGTTTTAATGGCATGAGATTGGCAAAAGTAGATCCTCATTATTGGAGAAGATTAAACCTACAAATGAGGAACGGA
>NTHP01000137.1:303136-316335 GCA_003416845.1 Oplegnathus fasciatus | reverse complement strand
CTGTGTGCCGTTTGGTGCTGAGCCGGTAGTGTACAGTGGGTTTTTAGAACTTTAGAGTGGCTGAAAACGACACTATGAGAGTAAAGTTGCAGCCGGACAGCTAAACAATGAGCTGAAACTCGATATGTAGCCGCTTTAACGAGCAGCTTAACACCCCCTGAAAATAATTTTCTTCTGATATCCAGCGGTTTGACTTCTCCGCTTGCTGCAGTGATGTACAGGTGTCTGTACACCGTGACATCATTGATGGGTGTGGTTACTAGAGGTGTACAGAGACGTCATTATCTGTATCTGTTCAGCCAACAAAATTATCTGTATCCGTATTCAGATAGTAGATCAGAAGTGGGCGTGGTTTATACCGGACGTCACATTAATTTGGGCAAATGTTGTATTTTCTAACCTACTATTCATCCGCAATGTAATTGTTGTGCCTTCAAAGCATCAAATTGATTTAATACTGGCATATAATTAATTATGAAATATATTTCCACATCCTCATACTGTATACTGTCATACTGTTTTCATCTCTCTCTTTTATTTTTAACTAAATTTAGTTTTATGAACTGTCTGAACCTCCCTTCCCCCAAATTACATAACCCCCCTCGGCCGAGTCCAGGTAAGCTAAAGCGGAGCTACCCGGGCACCCTGTGTTTCTCAATATTTAACTGGGTATTTTAAATGGAGGAAATCAACACGTGCAGCTAAAAACTACAGGTCTTGATGTACAGGTTGCGGGGGTTTTAAATAAATTCAGCTGCCACACCAGGCTTTTGTCTCGTTAGACATGGCGTCTCCTCCTCCTCGATTCGAGAGTTTCCCTGAGTGATAGCTCTCAGCCTGCTGACTCGGTGGGGGCGACTACAGAATATAGCGATTACTTTTCAATAATGTGTAGTAAATAGAACGCCTAGTTAGTGAAATCAAAGTCCTATGTTCCAAACAGAATGGGCATTTTTATCTTGTGGACATCTACAATGATATGAATCCATTTGAAGAAACATGCCTTATGCACAGACATGTCAATCATGGCTTTTTCCCCCCTCGAATAATAACGAGCAACTCCGGGTAGAATTAACATCTGTTTCCATCGCATTATCCGTGCTTTCCGAATTACGTATTCAGATTCGGGTACAGAAATCTGTGCAGTCCTTGGCTGCAAATGAAACATCTCCTACATAACTTCTGAAAACATGCATCCTGAGAAAAATGGTCAGTCATTCCGAATGAGAGCAACGGTCGAATATTGAACATGTGAATGTTACATGTCCTTACCGCAGAGCCCGGTTTGCCCGCTGGTCCGAGTGCTACGGCAACATGATGGTCAGCATCCAGCAAGCTCTCCTGCAGAAACACATACACACATGTAAACACACATGCAAATATATAGCCTGCATGTCATACTAAATAACACTCATTCAAATTCAGAGCAAATACATACAAACGCTATATAACAGAGAAAATACTATATGACAAATAATACATATGTGCATCCTTATCAGACCTTAAGTCAGACATTCACCCTGCATGCGTCCACTTGTGCGTAATCTATTGAATACATGCATGTGAATGTCTCCTATCTGTTTGCATGATTTCTAAGGAGAGCGAGTGCAGGTTTATTCAGATAACCGCTGCGTTTACAAGTCACACATCGCTTCCCATGCAGAAATGGTGCCAGCGATACCAGGAGACATCAAGCATAAATGTATTCACTGAAAAATGTCAACGCCTAGCATGAAGATAGAAATTCATTCTGCAGCATATATGATTAATACATGTGGTCAAATCAGATTCATATCCAGTTTCCCAGCCTTGCTTATGTGAATTTATGCAGATTGTTTTTTCACTGTTGGCCTCATTACTTGAACATAAAACATGCTATAGATGTTACTGCTTCCTATATTCACATTTCAAAGGACACACACTGTAAATCCATCCTGTCAAGTCTCAATCGTCCTAAAAACATCCATTCAAAAGGTTTTTTGGTTTTGGTTTTTTATCCACTCTATAACTTCTACTCCAAATACAATTTATTGCCTTTGTAACTGGCAAAAATACACTTGGACATTAAAGGCCAAAAGCTGAGTGTGTATATGTGGGAGTAACAGGTGGTGGTGTGTGTGTGTGTGTGTGTGTGTGTGTAGTGGGGGCTTAGTTACAAAATGGCAGCAAGTAAGGGACCATAGAAAGAAGCTCAAAGGAAAAAGAAAAAAAATGGAAGGAGAGAAATATCGCAAACTGTATTCAAATCGTAATGTTTTGTCATTTTGCTGTTAAAAAAGAAGAGAGTACTGGCTTTGTTACAGCCCGTTTTGAATGAGTGTTATTACGTCCCTCGGTATACATGTCCAGAGGCTGCAGGAGTGACATCACCAGAGGTCAGCAGGAAGTAATAAGTCTCATAGCTGCTCTCTGATCCAGCCAATCAGCACAACAGCGCCGCTGCTCATCTCACCTCTCTGTTAACACTTGGAGCTCTGAGCGTGACGATTTATATATAAGACAAATCCGGGAAACCGATTCAGTTCGAGTACATTTGGCCTCTCGAGGTCACTGCAATCATTCGCTGATCGCAAATAATGATGCGTGTCGCTGAGAGATGACCAGGTGTGACCGGCCGTCTGTATGTACATTATGAAGCACTTGTCTTTGTGTAATTACACTTTGCTGTATGAAGCTTCTAAAATGTGACATTATATTTGATCTTAGAGCACCCCTTTACACAAGTTCATCTTTTTAAACGAAACAACATGAGCTCCTATTAATGTTATGTTATAATCTCTTTATAGCCTTAATTTTATAGTCTAATGTTACCATGTCTTTTTTTTAGACATTTTTTTAAGTTTAATTTATTTGATTGTACATTCTTGTTTTTATTGTCAATTGTCAATGTTATGATTTGCTTCTATGTAAATCACTTTGTGTTGCATTTTACGCATGAATTGTGCTGTAGACATAAAGTCTGTTTTATCGTTGTTATCATTATTCAGAGTTGAGGACAAATTCAAGGACTTGGTGTATTTGTCATTACCACTCACACTTAACGATGCCAGCTGGGACGTTCTGTAGCCAGTTATTTCAATATTTTGTAACCACACTACACACACACACTATACTTTGGTATACCTATAATATTACAGCCATGTCTACTTTTTATTCCCTCATTTTTTGGACAGCATTAAGTTATTCCATAGATGATAGATGATGAAGAATATATGCATTCTGTTGTTGAAGTGAACCTTTTACGTACGATGAAATGTGATTTCTATTCATGAAGAATATTTGGCGTTTTGGCTGCAACTAGCTGCGATTAACGTGCTGATGAATTTCTTGATTCATCATTTTGCCTATAAAATGTCAGAAAATGGTTAAAGAGGCCAAACACAAACAGCTAGAACTCACGGCAACATTTGTGTTTGATGATATAAAACACAAAAAAGCAGGAAATGCTCATATATTAAGATTCTGGTACCAGCAAATGTTTGGCATTTTTGTCTGAAAAGCGACTCAGAATATTATTTGATTATCAAAACTGTTGCAGATTAAACAGAAAAGTCAGATTAAATAAATCTGAAATCAACCAGCGGTGTTCCTCTTTGCTTCATTGATTCTTGCTACAACTTGCATCTCTTCATCCTCTGTGCCCAAACAACTTCTGCACTCTGTATGTTGCTGTCACTTCACTCCGCCCGATGATCCATAGTTAAAAAGAGGACACACGCATTACCTTCTACCTGCGATCGATAGAAGTGAGCTGTTATTCTCTGGTGTGAAAACACAGACACTAAAACAGCATTAAGCCTCCATGACCCCAAGAGGGATAGAGAGGGGAGAGGAGTCGCAACATCAGGCTTTTCAAACCAGTGGTAACCTTTTAGCAGTAGCTTGTTAATCCCTCTGCGTTCGAGGGGAGAGAGAAGTCCAAGGGGAGGGGGAATGAAGGCGAGGAGCAAGAAGAGGGGCAGGAAAGAGGAGATAAAAAAGGAAGTGGAAGAGGAGAGGAGTGATGGCAACAGATGATTCTCCTGCTCTGACACTCCTCTAATCTCTTGTCATGGTGTTACGAGGGCTGGAGGGCCACTTGAGAGCCCCCCTACTGCAATCTCTTGTGCGTACTTCTCTGTAAGACCACCTGTGATTCACTTTGCAGAGGCTTTCAAGGAGGGCAGCCACTGGGGAATGGAGCACGGAGGACCTCACAGCAGAGCAGCTGAGTCCTTTGAACCACTGCTTTTAAGCTCACTATTTCAAGCTTACTATTATAAAAAATACGCCACAAGAACAAGAAGTAGGCCTAACTAAGTATGATTTACTTACTATGTCAGTCTATATATCTAGATTTTCGTATATGACAAATATGCCTCTTGGCACTGACTAAACTCTTTCTTCTTAGAGGTCAGAGTTCAACATTTTGGGAGGCACTCTATTTTGATTTTTTTCCAAGAGGCTGTAAAAAAACGACAAGTTGTGGTTTTACGCGGGGTTGAGCGGGGGACTATTTCCTAGCTGGGCGCAGTGACTTCCTGGAGGCTTGTCGTCGCCGTGACGTTGCCAAGCAACCAGCAGAGACCAGCCGGTTATATCTCATTACACAAATGAGATATAACGTGTTAATTAGTGAGCTTTGAGGTGCTGGTAGGCAGCCTACAGACAGAGCCAAGCAAGCTGTGCCCTCTGTTTCTAGTCTTTATGCTAAGCTAAGCTAACTGTCTCCTTCCTGTAACTTTGTATTCGAAGAATGGTATCTTTCTTCTCATCTATCTCTCTACAAGAAACCGAAATAAGCATGTTTTTCTCAAAACACTGAACTGAATTTGTGCTCAAAACAACATTTGGCATAGCATAGCACCTCCTCTTGGGCAATAAAAAACAGTGAGAAGAATCCAAATGAGTTATGAAAAGCTTGAACAAAAACCCACAGAATCTTAAACAAGCTACGACATTAGTAGAAGTCACAGAAAATAAGACGGTATGGCAGAATGCCAATCGGTAGGATCGGTTTTTTTTGTCCTTCTTACTCTTCACACCTGCCTTCAAACAGACTCACTTCAAACACCCAGTCCTCTTCTTCCTCCTCATCTAGATGCATCTTGGTCTGGCTCAGTGCCCGGCCCTGTGTGAGCGGTTCAGAGGGCAGGTGAAACTCCACCCGCTGCAGGTTGAAGCCCAGACCCGTGCCGACCGCTTTGATGAAGCTCTCCTTCAGGGCCTTGGTGGAAAGGGAGGAAGCTGAGCCAAGTCAAAGTATTACTAGTTACATGCAGAAAAAGATCACAGGCACATATGGGGGGAAAACAGGACTTCTGTATGTCTGACAAAGCTGAGAAGGACAGTCTGTGTGTGCTTCTTTGTGTGTGTATTTTGGCTGAGTAGCACAATAACTTAAAACCACAACAGATGGGAATCTATGCACACATGTATAACAGTGTGTGTACAAAAGAGCGACTTTGTGTGTGTGCGTGTGTGTGAATGTGTGTGTGTGTCTTCAGCCAAAACCAACCCTGCTCGGCAGCCAATGAGCCACAATAACAGTATTACAAGGCTAATCGCTATGGCAACCGTCGAACTCTGCCATTAGTCAACAGTGTGGTGATGATATCAGAGCTTGACGTCTCTGTGCCACCCTCTCAATCTCACAACATCTTTACTTAGCACCACCATTACTGTCGCTGTCCATCTGTGTATGTGTGTGTGTGTGTGTGTGTGTGTGTACAAGAAGGAATATACATGAGAAAGAAAAAACAAAAACCGAGAAAGGGAAAAAAAAGAAAGGACTATTGTGTGTCTGTGAGGATGAAATGCAGAGAGAGGGAAGCACAGAATGTCAGAAAAAGAGAAAAATTGAGAAATTTCAGAGTTGAGGAGAGAAATACAGAGTTCACACGTGTGCGTGCAAAATGTACAAATGTGTGTGTGTCTCAAAGGACATCAGCAATGTTATTTTCTCCCCATGTTTCCTTCTCTCTCTCACACACACACACACACACACACATACACAAGAAAATCGCCTGTGGGGCCCAGCAGCGATGCAATGTGACGACAGGGTAGTATGGTTGCCATGGTTACCCAGTGGCGGTAGAACGCAGCGAGCTGCTGGTGCTCCGAGGCGGCTGATTGGATGACGCTCCACTCGTACGCTGTAAACTGACGAGTCATGATGCGGAAAAACTCCGGCACAGAGCTGCTACCTGGAGGGAGAGACGGGGGGGAGGGGGGGGGAGGGAGAGAGGAGAAGTGTGAGGACCAAAGGAAGGGAAGAGGACAGAGAAAGAAGGATGGAGACACAGACAGAAGGGAAGGGAAGGAGGGAGAAGAGCAAAACGAGGTGAGAAGACGAGGGATGCAAGACAGAGACAGAAACAAGCACTCCCAAGATTATCCAAACACACTCCGTCTTTGAGATTAGCGTGGACCGTTGCCTCTCTCAGAAAGATCTCATAACACCACAGATTTGAATGTGACTGACACACACACACACCCACACACACACAGAAATCCAAACATTTGCACACACAAGCAGCCTTGGCCTCGATCTTTTACATACACAAGGCAACAGCACCCCCTTGTGGTAGAGTTGGAGAATACATAAGCAATAGCATTTCTGCCTTATGCTTGGGACTTATGATTATACTAACAGATTTGGCTGTTGTGGATTAATTATCATTAGTGTGAGATTGTGGAAATGGACAGCGGACACAGAGTTTTGTAGTTTGATCTTTAAGTTCTTGCCATGATCCAGACAGTAGCATGTTTGATATATTTGTGGCTTGAATATCGGAAAGTCTCACATTACAGGAGACATCAACAAAACTAACTGAAGACCAGAAACACCCCCAAAAAATCTTTCTTTCTGCTTTGGTTTCTGTGTGTGTCTGTGACAACATCTGCGTGTGTGCTTTTGCATCCCCAAGTCAAACTATTTCCCAAATTTAACCATTTCCACTCCACCCCTATTTTGGAGCAAAATGCATAAAATAACATCCCCCAATTAATGCCAAAACTGTTCAGCCTGTTCAGTCATGCAGTCTATCCAAAGCACAGCTAAACTGGGGCTAACAGAGATAAAGTGTTGTAAATGTAAGAGAATAAGACTTTAATCTCATGTCGCCACTATTGCCCTTCTGTAAATCATACAACTATTGGTGACTTTACTATTTTTATCACTTAATTAGCAGCAAAAATATCTGCAGATATCAATGTATCTGGTTGATATCATTAGTGCTGCTTCATCTGTTAACATATTATTACCTGGCATGGTGGTCTTCATGATGTCCACTCCCACCTGCAGCCCCTGCTCTGCAGCGAGCACAGCATAGTCCCCTTGGTGGGACAGGTTGAAACTCCAGGCCGGGGGTTCGGGACCTGAATCTGAACTGACCTGGACGTTGACAGCAAGAGGGGAGATCAGAGATGTTAAAATAGCAAATATTTTCAATTATACGACAAAAAACACAAGTATCAGGGAAATACTTTGGCGTCTTCTGCTAAAATTTGGGCCCTTCCACAGAGCTGTCTGAAGTCCACTGGCACTTAACTGAAATAACCCATGTATTGAGCTTAACAGCTACCAGTGTCCGAGTAACATCTAAATTAATTCTACCCATACTGTACAGCAAGTACATCAACCCATCTGTGCAAAGTATTACAGACATATTTCTGCTGAATCCCCATCTAAAATACTAAAATAGCCTAATTTCCACTACTCAAGTGTAGTTTAGGGGCTATTAACAAGTGAATTAAAAGACTTTATCACAGTCTTTTGATAGTCGCCGCTGACAAACTAATGCTGTGCATCCAAACTCTGTTCAAACCCACAGGACTTTTTAATTCTAGTGCGGATCCCAAAGTTTCCAAAGATACCAAATTTTGAGGACATATGTATAAAAATCATATGCCAAACGCCTAGAACAGGGGTTTTCAAAGTCTGAGACTGTGGGCCTCCCCTCAGACAAAGCTTGGAAAAGGTGCCCCCTCAACCCCCCCTTAGTTTACTTGCTTAGTTTTGCTCAATTCCTGGATGCCTTTGGGATCATGATTATGTTATTTGATCCCATAGACACTCAACAATTGAGCCAAGACAGCCTAATATTGCTGTTTGACAACTTCAGACTAAATCAAATACATAAAAAGGTCTGTCCTAAGGCATTTATTAGTTTCTGACTCTGGGAAAGTGGAAAAACAGTAAAATTCCCCAAAACTTCTGTATCTCTGAACTATTTCTTTAACCAAATCACACACATTTAGGCTGTTCTATGTGATCTGCTTTTGATAACTAATGTAATATTTTTTCACTTCCATTCACTGAGCCTCCCCTGAAACAGCTTGGAGCTCCCCTGGGGAGGCCCGCTTCCCACTTTGAAAACCTCTGACCTAGAATATTATAATATGGTGCAGAGTTAACATCATAAAGCTTTGATGTAGAGCTGGAAAAAGATGATACAGAGTGCATTGTGAAAACTATCAGACAGTGTGGTATAAGATGATTAAAAATACCTTGGAGATTTAAAAGGGGAAAACTAGATGTCATGTACTGTATACAATGAGGTAAGCTGCTAATTTAAGACTGATATGTTTTATGGAAACACTGTAGATAACCTGCAGAGGGGCTGCCAGGTAAGGTTTCCCTCTGGGAGACCGCTCCAGTCTGATCTCGGACCAGGGGATCCCCATCCTCTCACACACAAATCTCCTCAGCAACAACCTGCCAGCCTGGTGGGGTAACGGAGAGACAGACAGTCAGTGTGGGTCTTGTGGGTGAGGAACTAGGCGGTAGTTTACAGTCAGACTCACCATGGCTGATTTGGCATCCTTAGCAAACATAAACTGTCCGATCCGGTCTTTCTCCTCCCGCTGGATGCAGCGAGCAGCGAACAGCCAGTCAGACCTGCTCGGTGTCCACGACCCACAGCGGAAAGCCCAGCGAACAGAGCCCATCTCCTCTCCTCTGCCTCACCCGGACTCCTCCACAGCACCAGGCTGCCCACAAGTAGCCTAGTCAGTGAGCTAACGTTAGCATCGCGCGTTAGCATGCAGGGTTTGACAACAAAAGTGTGGAAATGTTACATCTCAGACTTCCGGGTCGCAGTGGAGCAGCTCGGCGGAGGTTTACTGAGCCGCTGATAAAACTACAACACACAACTTTTGCTCTTTGTTTACATTCTGAGGTTGACAGCGGTGCACATGCCCGGAAGAGCCCGGCGAGATTCAATGTCGTCATAAGTGGGCGCGGTGGAGGATCGACCAATAGGAGCGATCGAAACAGTGCGCAACTGACGATGCCTTAAAATGCTCCCATGATTATTGTAAATATGAACAAACCACGTTGGGGTTCAATAAATATGACATTTTTCTGATACCTAAACTGTCATATTTTAGAAAGAATTTACTGAAGCCGGCTGACTGTAAATGTGGTGTGTCTTAAGCTTCCTACTTAAAAAAAAACATAGGTTATATCCTTGACAATTCATCAAATCTCTTCCTTTTGCATCAGAATTGCAAATGTATAACTGTGCAGCTAAACAAAAGAAAACGAAATGCTTCAAATGCAGGATCCAATCTTCTACTCTAAATTATTTTATCCGACTAACACCTATAAAGTCGTATTCACAGCCTGAACCTCAGAGTTCTCCGTTTCCGAGTGGCCCCTGAAAGCAGCATTAAAATTGTACCTCTACGATGTTGTTTTGATTGCGGTACCTCTGTGTGCGTAAGGTGAGTTGTCTCCACATTATATTACAGATAATCCTTTATTGCAGGCGGTGGTGAGATAGGCGACACACAAACAAGACTACGTTACATTTCTGACTTTGAAGATGAAACTGGGTTGTGCTCGTGTGGTTAGAAAAATACTCTCATATCGTACTAATGCTCGAAAAAACGTTATTTTTACTAGAAAGATTTCAGAGATACAAGAGGACATGACCTAGAGGCACAGATTGCTTGTATAGATATATAGATGTTTAATCTACATGTAGGCTAACAGAAGAAACGTACATGTCAAATATACCTACAATAAACCTCTACTATATTTTAAACGTGTATTGGATATTGTTGAGTGTAATGTCTGTTTATAGTGGCCAAATAGGAGAGGTAATAACCACGGCATAACAGGTCAATGGTTATTGTTCTGCAGAGAAAACAGAAACATTTTCATCATGCTTACTTACAACCTCAAAATCTGCATTTCTTTATAGTGAGAGGTGTTTTAGTTAAACAGAGAGCCTTTACTCCAAATGCAACATGATGAAATATCTTTAAAGATGATTCCCCAACTACATCCCTAAAAAACAACAAAAACAGACAAATAACAAAAATGTTTAACATGTCCACATTTTATATCAAAAAGAAAATGTGAGAGACTAACGTATTGCACTTAATATGTATGTACTATCATCTATCATGTACTTCATGACTGAATATTGTAATTCTCCTGTTCTTTTTTCTGTCTACACCACATACACTTGTTGGGGAAGAACCTGTGATAAGCATGTGTTTTTCCCTTATGATTATGTTTTTCTTATATGACCATGTTTTTCTCTAAATATAAGTATGCTTTTGCTCATCTGCTTATGCTTTTTTATAGGATGTGTCTTATGTATCCCACATGATATTAACCATGTATTAGTTGTTGTAATTGAAGAGAAGTGAACTCATTGTAAAGGAGTTTGGCCTGATGGGAGGCTGAAGCCTCTTTCTGTGTATCTGTTATGACCATATATCTGCAAAACAAAGGAATATGTGTGTAGGAATATAGTGAGTCGGAGCATGTGAGAATGTGTAAGAACAAAGTGCCTTAGGACAAGAAACAGTCATGACCAAGTGGAGGTAGGTCAAAAACATCTTGAGAGAGATCATGTGCAGCTTGTTGTTTTGTAACAGTCAATGTATGCATTGTCTCAAGGGACTATAAGAACTGAGGAGTCACTGACTTTCTTTAGTCATATCGGTGTACTGCTGATGATGGCTCTTGCTTGCAGGCAATAAAGATCTTTTGGGAAGGTGAATATTGTGTCATCCGGTATTTGAGTACCAACTCTCATCTGCACTAGACAGGCTCTGACTTTTCAGTTGCCACGACACACTGTACTAGGAGCGCTATTGCATTTCCATCCTCAAAGAGACATCCCCCTGACTTTGGGTTATATAACAAATTGACATCCAAATTAACTTGACATACACTGTATATTCCAATAACATAACGACTAGGGCTGCAACTAACGATTATTGTTATTATCGATTAATCTGTCGATCATTTTCTCGATTAATCGATTAGTTGTTTGGTCCAAAAATGTCAGAAAATGGTGAAAATGTTGATCGCTGTTTCCCAAAGCCCAAGGTGACATCCTTAAATGTCTTGTTTTGTCCACAACCCAAAGATATTCAGTTTACTGTCACAGAGGACTAAAGAAACCAGAAAATATTCATATTTGAGAAGCTGAAANCAGAGAATTTGGACACTTTTTGTAAAAAAATGACTCAAAACGATGAATCGATTATCAAAATAGTTGGCGATTAATTTAATAGTTGACAACTAATCGATTAATCGGCTAATCGTTGCAACTCTAATAACGACTCTGTTTTACCTACAGGAAGACTGCTGAGCCCTTTCAGCCTGTGACGCTTCTCTACCTGTGTAAACTCACCTGGCAGCAGTCCAGGCCAGGAAATAAAGGTGGAAAACCCTGCGTGTCTTGTCATAATAATAATTCTCTGTACATCAAATCGGGCCCTCATCAAGACAATAACAGCGAACCCTCCACTCAAACTGGGTAAAAAAGAAGGCTTTTGATGATTTACTCCTCCAACCGACCGACTGTGACCTCTGCAACTACACGCACTTCTTTCCACCTGATTTTTCCACAACGTCAAGTCTCACATGTGGTTACACAGAGACAGCATCTAGTATAACAGCTGGGATCAGTCTCCCAGGTGGAAAACTTCACAGGGACTGCCGCAGCCACTTCGGGATTCCTCCCTGATGAAAACTACTGCGCTTTTGAAGGACAGCTACACTGCTAGACGTGGACTTACCTTTACAACAAATATCCACACTTCTCTCCATCTGAGGTCTGAGTCCCTCCTTTACTCTGCCCTGTGATCTGCCTCTCTTTGCACCCCTGTTTCCATCGTCCCTCTCTCCTCATACCTTCCTCCTTTATTTTTTCTATTTCTCCCTCCACACCTACACCTCTCCCATCCCCTTGCCTTCTTGCTTACTTTCCCCCAGTTTTCTCTCCTCGTCTCAGTTTCTCTCTTTCTCTGTCTTTCTGGGGTTTCTGTCCCCCTCCTTGCTGCCAAGCTGGATTTCCTGCAGGTGAAGCATCTGAAGAGGAAGAGGAAGAGCAACTACAGTGTGAGAGAAACACAGACTCTCATCAGGGAGATCCACAAGAGGAGGGACGTGTTGTTCTCCAGACAGCAGGTCCGGATTTCCTCTTCTCTTCTTCATCTTCTTATGTAAACTGATGGATTGGGACATGTATGGTTAGAGCTAATATAATGGATAATGATGATAATAACATGTCCCAGAATAGTAGGGCATGTTAAGCTGCCAACAAATGAAATATAACCACTGGTGTTGTGCAGGATATTCTGTATGTATATGCAGTAGAGGCTTTACCTGCTCCTCATTCACACACTCATTCATTGCAAAAAAAAGTGTTCACAAAGAACTTATTTTCTGTTATCTCTGTCCTCTGGAGCGTGAGCCGAGTTGGACAGTACAGCAGCACGAACCAATTAGCGAGCTCTCCTGTCCAATCCAATTAGCAACTTCTTCCAAGTCTTTTGCACTCCCTTGTTAAGTGTGTGAAAAGAGTTTTCAAACCAGTTGTTTGATGTAAGTATAAATGAGCACTCAAGATATTATTTTTTAATATATATATATATTTGTCCACAGACTGAGGACAAATTAAAGGAAAAACCTGGCATGGTTTGGGTCCACTTGTCCCCTTAGGGGGAAGGGTCAATGCAAATCAATAGAAAGTTAGTCTGAGTGATCACCTTTATACTTAAAATAAAATTTCAATCCTGATAGGAAAGGAATGTCTCTTTCAAGGGGACCATACCTGCATCCACAGGGCACGAGGGGTCACTGAATGATTTGATGAGTATGAAAATGATGTGAATCATATGCTATGGCCTTCGCAGTCACCAGATCTCAACCCAATTGAACACCTATGGGAGATTTTGGACCGACGTGT
>NTHP01000137.1:271772-302901 GCA_003416845.1 Oplegnathus fasciatus | reverse complement strand
CACCTATGGGAGATTTTGGACCGACGTGTTAGACAGCGCTCTCCACCACCATCATCAAAACACCAAATGAGGGAATATCTTTTGGAAGAATGGTGTTCATCCCTCCAGTAGAGTTCAGAGCCTTGTAGAATCAAAGCCAAGGAGCACTGAAGCTGTTCTGGTGGCCCAACTCCTTACTAAGACACTTTATGTTGGTTTTTCCTTTAATTTGTCCCCCGTCTATATACTATATATATGTACAGTATGTGAGAGATATATCTTGGCAGGCTTTGACAGAATTAATGGATATGCTCATCCACAGAGCAAGTCACTATAGTCGATATATTGGCCGACATTAGTAGACACATTGGTATCAGCATATACATCGGCTGCTAAGTAAAACACAAGTGCAGGGCAGAAATGCCAAAATATGTTTAAAATAATTTAGAAGCAGTATCTTCATTGTCCACCAGAGAGCACTGACACAACTGCAAGATATCCTGCTCAGTACACATCTTTGTCACAATTCTTAAAAAAAAAAAATCCTTGTCCTTGTCAAAAATGTTTTTATTATGTAATGTGCTTCTGGAAAAAATAGCCATCAGCTGATACATCATTATTAGATTTTTTAAACTCAATATTGGTATTGGCCTCAAAAACTCTCCTCTGGATTCACACCAGAGGATAATTGTGTTTGCATTGCTCACACTTACACTTATGTCCGTAACAAAGTGCTAATTGTTTTTTCTTGTTGTTCTTCTCCTCTCTTCTTGTTCTTCTCTTCTCTTTGTGTGTGAACAGAACACAGCCATTAATGAGCTGAAGAGACAGGCATGGGAGGAAGTGGCACAAGGTGTCAATTCACTGGGGGAGGGAGAGCTACGCACTGCTGCTGAGGTTTATTTCAATGTTCAAATCATACTTTTAAAAATATTTTTTATATTCATCCACTCTCCTAAAGAGCTCATCCCCTCTAGTCTCTAAAACACTAGCTCCTTTCCTTCCCGATCTCCCGTACAGGTGAAGCGTCGCTACCTGGACTGGCGTGCACTGATGAAGAGAAAACAGCTTCAGGCTGAGCTCTCTCTCTCCTCCTCCTCCTCCTCGTCCGCGGCCCTGAAGACTGAGTACGAGCAGTCCTCCCCCGAGCATGAGGCAGCTTCTCTGGGATCTGGGTGTGACCAGCTGCTCGACCTCTCAGGCCTCCCAAAGGACTGCCACTGCGACTGGCCGGAGCTGGCGGCTCTCAGTGAGCCGAGCGGACAGGGCATGATGGCACCGCCGGGCGTGAAGGTGGAGGACGATGTCAGTGAATACAGAGTAAGAAACAGAAACTCATCATCTACATCATGGTGTCACAGTGGTGTGTGTACAATAACAATACAAGACAGAAGCTTTGCTCTTACACCACAGGTTCTCTCTATTTATTTATAGATTAGATATTTTGCTTAAACCTATTAATTCAATTTGCATGTAAATAAGGACAAAATGATTTTCTCAAACACCTTCATGCTTTTTGATACAGAGCTCTCATGTTATAAGAAGACAAGTGGCCTATATTGATGTGCAAGTATTTGCTAATGTGTTAATTAACCAGCACATTATGTAGCTCAAGTGGCTCTTGTTAGTCCAGTCTTTTGATTGGGCTAATCTAGGTTCACAACGTAGAGATCAAATTATAATATAATATAAATAATTAGGAAATAACTGAAACTTTTTCTGATTGCATTAAGATATGTTTTCAGATTCAATCATTATCTGTTCCCACTGTGGTATTTGTCCATCATTATTATTATTACAATCTTCCACACCTAATCTTCCACCCTACTTCTTAACAGTGTTATTAAACTGTATCCAGTCTATTAAAATTCTTCACGTTATCAGCCAGACAATCTGCAGTAGGAGTGGAGGTGATAGTTTTGTGTGTCAGGTAAGTGTCAGTTTGCCACATGAAAGTTGGAGTCTCATTGATTTGGGGTGTAAATAATTTAGGGAACAAACGCCTACAAGGGCCAACCTGAGATACAGAATACCACCTTAAAGTGACTCAAAAACCATAATATGGTAACACACATTGTACTAATGTCACTGTATTCAGTGACATTAGTATAAACACTGCAGAACAGTGTTTATATAGATAAACAAAATCTAAGCGGCAGAGGCATAGATATCCTGATTTTTTCTCTTTTTTTTGTCAAGCTCCAAAAACACTTGATCCTACATCTCCCATAATGCAACTTGATTGCATCTTTCATCAGGGTTAATTTCTGAGACTTGCTCCCTCCAGAGCCACATTATACGGCTGTTTTCACAGGCTGAGTAGTAGTAATTCGCATGACAGGTAAACTGAACTTCATGTGTAAAATCGGTGGAGTGCTCCTTTAATGATCTCACTCTCTGCCTTTAGCTGGACGGTGATGGCGATGTGGGAGATGGAGAAATAGATGAAGATGATATTCCCTCCCTCCTCAGCGACATCGAGTCGCGTGGTGAGGGGCATGTTGGCCATTTTTACTCCCACAACGACTTGGGCATGCTCAGCTCCTCCAAGGCGCCGACCTCCACCTTCACCAGAGACCTGCCTCTCACTGGCGGCCTGATGGGGATGCCAGCACAGGCTCTGGGTGGACTAACCAATCATGAAAACATGGGAGCGGGTTTTCTGGTCGCTGCTGAGAAACAACGAATGGAGCTGGAAAAGCAGCGCCTGGCTGTGGAAACTGAACGCCTGGCGGTGGAGAAGGAGCGGCTGGCGGTGGAGAAGGAGCGACTTCGTCAGATGGAGGTAGAGAGGGAAAGGCTGCAGCTGGAGAGAGAGAGGTTACAGGTGGAGAGGGAGAGGCTGAGGCTTGTGCTCCTCAGCCAATCAGAGCACGTCGACTCCTCCTTTAACCCGCCACCACAACAAGGCCCACTCTCGTCCTCCACGTCTGCTTTATCCTCTACTCACGATGGACAGAGGGAGAGAGGAAAAGAAAGTAAAGGCTGGATGTCAGCGGTGGATCTGGAGACAGAGAGGCTGAAACTCGAGAAGGAGAGACTGCAGCTGGAGAAAGAGAGGCTGCAGTTCTTCAAATTTGAGGCCGGCAGACTGCAGATTGAGAGAGAACGCCTCCAAGTGGAGAAAGAGAGGATGCAGCTGCACAAAGATCACCAAGGCCACTGAGGAAAAAAAGAGATGAACACATACGATTTTCACCAGCTTCAGGGGTACTTTTAATACTGAAAACAACCCAGAATATGTGGATTTACATCAGCAACTGCTCTCTTATCAAGTTCCCCCACACACATGTCCTTCGGGAAGAAGCGAGGCTCTTTAACGATCATTCCTGATTGGAATTTGGCCAAGGAGAAAACCGAGATGGAGGGCTGGCATATTTATGACCATCATGATAAAGCAGTGCCTTATGATGTCTTCATGAAATGGGCGACAGGACAGAAAAGATGCCATGGTAATAAAATCTAGGACTTGTCTGGCACACGCAGCTGGTTAGCCCTGAACGTATCTGATTTATAAAATGCGACAAGTTTTAACAGCTGCTCAGTGCCCCATCCAAACACACAAAACGCACAGTATAAAACATTAAATGCTGGAGTATCAATGCAGCGCACCCTTACTAGTGTAGAAATGTTTTATAATGGTATATATGAAAGAATGGAATCATGATGTCTTGCTCTGCATTTATGCACCAAATTAAGTGCCAATTAATCTACTGCATGGGTGCTTGCCTGTATAATTTATCTTCCAGCATTGAAGAAACAAAAGCACACAACTGTCACTTGTACAGGGAGATTTTTTATGCTGTTTATGCTTTGCTGTGTAAGTGCTAGTGTTAAAATATTGTTTACATTGTAATGCTCGTGACTTCGAACATTAGTCTGCCAATTTTGAACTGATATTTCACCTTTGCTATGTTTCACAGCAGACATTTTGACTTGTCATTGCAGGAAAAGCACAGGTGTGGTACTAATAACATTAACAATGGCTCTGTTTCTGTTTGTGAGCCAACGTGCACAACACCATCATCATCATATCATTTTATTATTCACACTTGTGCTTTTCCCACTGCGACACAGGAACATGTCTCCTGTGAAATAAGGCCTATTAAGATTTGTGGACTCGGACATCTGTGATGAGCAGCTACTGGAAGTGTGGTGTGCATGCTAGAAAAATTTAAATGAAATATTCCTTTAATGGCTATGTTTTCTTCAGCTTATATTTGAAGTTCTGTTCTATATATTATCTTTAATATACTGTGAAGTGTTACCGGCTACTAAAAACTATATTCTGCTACTGTGTACTGAAGGTAACACATCAAACACTTCAATATACTATGCCTTTTGGTTATGTTCACCCCTTTTTAAATGTTTGCCCTGAGTTAACACCAGTTTGTCTCTTTAAACAACTTGATATCAGGTCACATGACCTGGCCAGCAGCCCTATTGTATTATTTTCTTGTATTTATACAAATTTTTTATGATTTCTTACTCAGTCCCTGTGCCTCTATGTTAATACGTTTGTAATTAAAAATTGTTGAAGAAAAGAAATGTGACTTCCAGACAAATTCTGTGATGATCAGAGTTGAATAAAATCTGCGTTCAAGCCCCAAAGACCAGCCTCTGTGGTCTCGCTCACGCCTTTGTGTTCTCAGCGCTGCCTTTGAAGAATAACGGTAAAAGAGAATAAGAAAATGATTACTTTTTTTTTTTTGTCTCCTCTGTATTGATGCTCCTCGGGAAGCCCATCAGGGGCTCCCTGCATCAATGCAGGCTAATAAAAAGAGACGAGCGTTAAAAATCACTTTGAGAGCATAACACTGCATCTCTAAAGAGGCAACTTTTGAGAATTTCAGTGAAGCTGATGTAATCCAGTGACACTCTAGCCTTTCTTTGCATTTCATGTTTAAATTGTTTATCTGTGTCATGGAGGCATGAAAGCGTGGACCAAGTTTTTACTGCAACACTGGAGCCACAAACTGAACTGAACAGAGACAATAAAGCTGGCCGGGTTGAGATGACAGTAAAACCATAAGTGAGTCACCTGTGCTCCTACAGATCCTCACACACACATGCACACACACACACACACACACACACAGGTAGGGACTCAAAGTAGGCAGATCGAATCACAAAGGCTAGTTTATTATTCTGTCTAAAGGTTTGTTGTCTGCCTGTAAGATGAAAGATATATATATGTGTGTGTATATATATATATATATATATATATGTGTGTGTGTGTATACAGTATATATATATAAGGCCCTGTCTGGATTTAGAACTGGTGTGAAAATCCACTGTATTGTTATGAAAAGGGTCCCTTGGGTCTGGAGGCCTGTAGTGACTCGACTGACTGCTGTGTCTGAGACATGGCAACTGAGGCCAGAGGTGGAGACAAAAATACTATAATATTTCCTTTCTGATACTGTGTCATTTCTGATATTTTAAATCCACATTTATGCTTTACCTATTACAGTAATGTGGTCAAATTAGGAAAATCAGGCTATACAATGTTACAGTTCAGAGCTTTACAGTTACAATATGAGAAAAACATCAAGAAGAAAGAATATACTATGCTGAAACACTGTCCACAGACTGAGATGCCTTCAGGTCCTCAGGCAGACTGTTTCACAGGTGACGATGATAAAAACTAAAAGCTGCCTGCCCATAGGTCACAGAGCTCACTCTTGGTACAGTTAAAAGGTCTCTGCCCATGGATCTAAGGGGTCTAATACCTTAAAAGCAAACCTGACATTCAGGATACTCAGGTGTTTTGAGATTTAAAAAACAGTGGATGGACCTTAGAGATGATCTTGGGTCTTTGTGAGCAGGCTTGTTGCAGAATTTTGAAAAATTCTCATTTTACCAAGGGTTTTCTTTAGCAGGAGAGGAGAGGAATACAGTTATAAAGCCGAAGCCTGCTGGTAATAAAAAGAGACATTTTCTGTATTGGCACCATTTGCTCAGTTTTAAAAATTAAATGTGCTTGTTATCAGGTCCAAAAAGTGATTTTATTTTGTCCCTGTTAAGATGTAAGAAATCGTGATTCATCTACATCATCAAAACAGGTAATCATAATATAGACGAGACTTACATCAGTGGGTGACACTTATATATATATATAACATATATATTATATATATAACAAATAGATGTGTGTCATCTGCGTAGCACTGAAAATACACTCATTTGCCATTTTTTGGGGTGCATCTAGCTAAACCTAATCAAGTCTAATAAACAGTCCCTATAAATCCTAACTTCATGAAGGTTATAATCAGTGTTGGGGAGGTACATGTAATTAAATTAGTAGTTAAAACTACATTTTGCAGTAGCTTGTGGCATAGTGATTCAAGAAGTTAAATTACTTTTTTTTGGTGTAGTTAAATACTGAAACTACAAACACATTTGGGCCATAAAAGGAAAGAGGTGATTTTATATTTTATTCTACCATTGCTTCTCTACTGCCTAGATGGGATTGTTTTGTTTAGGACAGGTTCAGGTCTCAGGGTCAGCTAACCTGTGAAAAATATTTGGCTATAGTTGTTAATGTTACGAATCTGAATTTGTAAAATTAACCTTGAATATATTAGGTGCCAATTAGTCATAAGCATTGATTATTGCTATTTTTTAACAAATGTTCAGAGAAGTTGTTGCATGCTATTTCAGAAGTTACCTGGCTAACTGAGTAATCCTACTTGGTGCAATACCCCCACTTGGACTCAGGTTCTGGAAGGCAGCTGTCTGACTGATGGACATTGTATATAAAACCAAAGCTGACATTCCTGCACTTTCCCATGAATAGTGGGGTATGTTATTTTATTGTTTATGTATGACATGTGAACAAGTGGGCACTTTTTGCAATAAACTCAATTGAGTGGCATTTTTTGCTGGCATGTTTTATATTTTGTTATAATTTCGTATCACATGTACATTGTCAATTTGATTTTTTTTAATTTTAATTTTTAAAGTAATTTGAACTACTTTTTCTAAGCAGCTTTAGTTAACCAAACTAGATTTCTCCCTAGGGTAGTTTTGCTGTAGTTCAGCTTCTTCCAGTGTGAAGTAATTGGTAGCTTGCAGAGCAATGCTTTCAAAGTAGCTTCTCCGACACTGGTTATAATTTCTATAACTGTCTTAGAGAGGCATTGATTAAACTTTATGTTCATTTAGGAAGCTGTCGTTTGTGGTGCTGTTAAAATTAATTGCATTATACTAAGAGGTGTTTATATAATATTATATAATAATATTTAGTCTACTTCCATTAGATTATGTATCCATGTCTAGTAACGATTCTGATCTCGTCAAGGAACTCTAGATTCTGTAGGGAACCATGCTGTTTCAAAAAAACGCATTATAATAGCACATGCTGCACAATTTTAAATTGTTTTTAACATGTTAGTTGGATCAAAGAGCATGAAGGTGTGAGGTCCACTTTGTACAGCAGTTCAGTGTCAGCCACTTTAAAGTGGGCCACGTCAGCTGTACATTCTGAGAGGGTGGATGTGCAAGAGATATTTAAGACTTTCAGATTAATGCAGAACCTAAATGTTTTTATGTTGTCTTTGAAATATTCAGCAAACTCATCACATTTAGGAGAGAACGCGATATTGTTGTGGCCATTGGGCATTGGATTTAAGAGGCTGTCAGTAGTTTTAAAAAGCACTCTGGGGATGATGCTTTTTGCAACCAGCTTCAAAAAATTTACTGAATGTGCATTTATAATGGCATTGCTGAAGTCTTTCTCTATCAGCCTCTCTACAATTTCTTCTGTGATTTGAAGCGAGAGGAAGACAAGGCGACTTGCACTTGTATGTAATTTGACCTGATGGTCCTGAGGGTCAGTGGTCCCTCCACCTCTTAGTTTACATTTAATATTGTCAAATATATTTATCACAGGATGAGGGAATACTTGATGGCATATATTTCTTTTTCAATATGAGTGAAAAGATCTCTGATAATCATCCTGAAACAAATCCTTTGGTTTTTAATCAACTTGTAATCAGTTCCATTTGATTCATTCTTTAATCTAAACTGAAAATGTTAGTCACACTTTTCAGATGGAATTAAAATGAATAAAAATCTGATTTATTCTTCACTCTGTCAGAAAAAGATATTTGTATTAATTCAGCCCTGTAGAATCACAGCTTTGTGTGTTCATTTGTTGTCATCTTCTGTCTTACTATAAGTCTATAAGTGTGTATACAGGTAAGTGTTAACTGTATGTAGTAAACACACTTCTAAGCAGTCTTGAAATAAATAGACCACCACACCGCCAGCAGCAACAACAACAAAACAGTGTAGGGATGAGCTGCCTGTGAGTGCTGAGAGTGTTGGTGGAATTCAATTTCCTATCCGATCATGAGAGATGCCTCAAAGAAAAAGTGAGAGCAGGGAAGGTGGTCGTGACGGGAGAGGAGCTGTGGATGAGAAATCAGGGTTTGAGATTGATTCCCCCGAGAGAGGGATGCAAAAAATGGAGAAGTGAAGTATGACAGGGGGGAGGGAGGATAAAGAGAACGAGCAGAGGAATATAGAGTGAGGAGAACAGAGGAGAAATGAGGAGGGGCTGAACAGAATGGGAGATAATGCGGAGCTGAGAGAGGGAAAGACAGAGACTGAGAAAGGGGAGATGAAATGAGCCAATAAAAATAAAAAGGCAAAAAGGCTGCTGTCACCCTGCAGATTGAAGGTGTGTGTGTGCATGTGTGCATTTGCACGTGAAGGTGCAAGGTTAAAAGGGTGGCAGAACCGCCTCAAAATTGTTATTTTGCTTCATCTTCGGGTAAATGGGAAATACTTGTCAGTAATAACCCAGCATGGTATGTGAGTGTGTGTGTGTGTGAAAGAGAGGGAGAGAGTGTGAGTGAGATGGGAAATAATGGGAAATGCTTGTCAGTGATGGCTCTTTATTAGGAGTGTGAGGTCCCCATGGATTGAGACCAAATGACAAAATCGCAGCAGGGGATTTAACCCCGTAGCTGCTGTTCTACAACAGCAGAGACTGTGCAGCGCGGGGCTTCACACACACACAAACAGTGGCGAGGCTTAAAATTTCAGCTGTTCTTGAAAACTTCTCAAAGCTGCTGAGTAATTGATTTGAACTCTGGCTGTGACTTGCATTTGCCCTCCTGATAAATCCTCCACCATAGCTGTGTCGTAATTTTCGAGACCCTGATGGGCAACTAGGCTTATGGGTAATTTTAAATTTCTCAACAAATGTCATTTTCCACCATGGTAGCAGGGTAGCTCTGGGGATGGCGATGCCGGTCCACCACTTTGGTCCAGACGGAAATACCTCAACAACTATTGAACGGATTGGCACAAAATGCTGTAAAGACATTCGTGGTCCCCAGATGATGAGTCCTACTGACTTTGGTGATCGTTTCGTCTAGCGTCTAGCATCATCAGGTCAAAATGTCTATTTGTCCAATACTTCTGGGCTTTGTGTTTAGTGTTAATTATCAAACTACTACGGTATAAGTAACCTTTATACCTGCTAAACATCAGTATGTTAGCATCATCATTTTGAGCATGTTCGCACACTGATATTAACATTTAGCTCAAGGCAATGCTATTCTCAAGTAGAGAGCCGCTAGCATGGCTGTAGACTCTTAGACTTGTTTATTACCTTAAAATAAATATTTAAATAATAGGATTCAGGCATTTTACTGTGTTGTAGTGTGATCTATGAATATTCATCTCTCATATTTGTACTGGTTTTTACAGGCTACTGTGATACTGTTGTTATTACAAGAGTTCAGTTTTTGGCAGTGCTTGTTAGCTTTTCAATATACAACAGTCTGTACTGGCTGACAGACCTGGGACACCCACTGCCAGTGATGATAGGAGGCATCTAGAGTTACTGTATTTTGGCACCTAATAGCATTTAAAAGTTAAGTGGTGAGTGTTTCAGGAACTGACGTTTTAGCAGTAATTTAATATGATTTATCTCAGTCTAAGGTAAATTGATGGCTGCAGGGTATTTGTTCTCCAACAAGATGGAAAAACAAATGATAAGATTAGTCTGTAAAGGAGTCTGCTGCAAAAAAAGCTTTGCATCTCTAGTCCGTTTCACACGAAATCCTAGTATGCATACTGCAATTGTTATAATAAATAAAACAAGAGCAGATGTCAATCCAATATGGTGAATAACATCACATTGATGATTTGGCTCTGAACGAGGGCCGTAGGCTGGTTGCAGTACACAGTGCAGGTACAGGATCAGTGGATAAATAACCACACAGAGAGAGCAGGTTCAGCATTGATGTTTTACTAGAAAAGGAAACCAAATGGAAAGACAGAAACAAAGGAAGAAAAGAAACAGTGTGTTAAAGCCAGAGTGTTGACAGCCCAGCAGTCAGCTTTTTGCTGTCTATGCATGAAATCTTATGTGCTGGAGGTGGCGGAGAAATAAACACAACAGTATCATTGGTGTAGTTTAACTGCCTGGTGCGTCTGGTGTGGTGATAGCTAGATCAGTGTTAACTGTCTCTTCGCAGATGTATCCACCGTAGAAACCCACTATTTCCACTATTTCTCTCATGCTGGACTGCTGCAGTACTGCTGCACTGATCCCCGGGGCTGAGAAGAAGTGACTGGAAACAGTCTTGTTCGTCTCAGCCATAAAAAAGGTTGTTGTTTTAAGATATTATTTTCCATTTACGCTTTTTGTATTGAGTTTGACTTGAAGACATTTGGTGCAGGACTGATGCATGATGAGGTACGTGTGTGAGTTTAACAAAGAAGTGGAAGTTCTTCTGTGGTTTTTTTCTTGTTTTTTTTTTTGCGAAATGTTACAACGGTTACAACAAAAAAAGTATGCAATGTTCAGGGCAAAGAGCCAGAAGATGCTCGGATTGTCAATTGGTGTCTCGAGTTCTCAGTTCATCTCCATGCCATTATTTTGCAGTGTATCAGGGCAGAAAATAAAGCCATTTGTCATTGCTGAGATGCACTTTGCACAGAGAGTTCTGTCTTACAGTGGGACAGGAGGGGAGACGAAAGCAGAAAGGGGGGAAGGGGAAGGTAAAAGAAGAGAAGGAACAAGGAACATTTGAGAGGTGGGAGGTAGGGCACAGGAAAAACGGTAGGGTTCAAAAAACAAACAGGTTTTAGCAGGGCAGAAAACACGATATTCCATTCCAACATACAGTGTCACAGTAAGATGCAATCTCTATGTAAGTAACACCACCATGCGCAGTTGTATCACAAAAAAATAAGTAAAATATATTGTTTTCTTTTCCTAATTATTCCTCACATATTAATGCAATGTATATTATCTTCTCCCCGAGGCTGGCAGTAAGTGGATGTGCCAAAACAGGCTGCCATATGGTATACAACAGATTTTTTACATTTTGAAGGATTGATTGCTCTAGCCTAGCGTGATGGAGCCAATCTTGCCCCCCCAAAAAGTGCAAACCCTGCTCAGTTTGAACTCGTGTTGGATTTCAATCTGTAGCTGAATCACATCTGGTGAGAAGACAGATAACAAAAAGCACTGAGGCGATATGAAATGCAACACGAATGCTACACTCTCCAAATGTCAGACAGCATTGTTTCCCTACAGTACAGTAATCACAGTGGCCCATCCTCTCTAGAGGCCTGCCTAAAAGTGTTCTCTCATTGTATGGGCTTCAGTGTTGAATACTGGCATCTACACGCTGTTTCAGGGGTCTTTGCAGATGTTGGAGTAAAAACACTGTTGAACAATGAAAAAACAGTGAATAACTACTCGTGAAGCAGACAGACAGGCAGAAAAAAACCAAAACGTCCGAACCTCTCATGGTGCTGGAGTGATCACTCTGAGCTGACCCTGTGTATGTGTGTGCGTGTGTTTCTACATGTGTGTCCGTGTGAGTGCCAGATGGACATTCAGTGTTGAGTAGGACACTCAAAGACTGTGGCATATTAATATTCTCAAGTTATCAAAAAAACAGCCATATAACAGAATGTATGCCATGGCCTCTGACAATCTGTGATCAATGTTTTCTATAGCTCTCTATAGACGTATAGATATATATTTATTTGTATTATATATAATATGTAGATTTATAAAAAAGATTTGATCTTAATTACAAGTAGTGGCATTTTCTTTTATATTCATTATTGCAATGAATTGTTATCTAAGATGATTAAAAAAGACAGGTGAGTTCTGTTTTGCTACGCAGTTATTTACAACAGTTTTAAAAAGCAAGCTTTCTGATATGGTACCTTTCCCCGGCCACTGGAAAAGACTGAGGATCTCAAATGGCAACCAAACTGCCCATTAGAGTCACTACTTTTAGAGAAATTGAAAACTGTACCTATAGGTCTTTATAGTTCAAGTCAAATGAAGCGCGCACAGCATAGACCAGTGGTTCTCAACCTTATTACCACCCTTGAAACAAATGGTTTACTACTCTAGTCACCCCGCTGTGGGGCAGCATGCAAAGAATGATTTGATTTGCCTTTTCCATTGCCGGGTTATTTGGATTAATTACTCAAGAGCACATGGAGGCTGAATTTGTTTCCACAATTGGAGGCTTTTATCCCCAGCATTTTAAGCACCACATTTATTCCCATTTCCTCCATCATTTCACTTTGCAGACTTCTATAAGGTCCCAGTGTCCAGGTTGAGAAGCACTTTGTTAGGTAGCCATATGAGATCTGCCCATGTGTTTTTATTTTTTCTTTCCATCACTGAATATACAGTTCAAACCTCGCCTTTGCCACTCAGCAAAAAAAGTAATCATCAATTTGCTATTTAGCGTTTCTACTGTCATGACGATGCTGTTGATGAAGGACTTCGTTAATTTCTACTATTTATTTTTTTCTTTTACAAACCCCTGTGAATTCTGTGGCCGAGATCAGCCGCACATGTGTGTTTCGAGGTTACTTCTGTTCTATGTTGGCTGATTATCTCGCTGGTTTGGGGGCGAGAAATCATTCTATATATGCGTAATAAGAAAGCATTTTCATTCAGTTTGAACAGTCCACGGCAAAGTAGCGGGTTTGCACAGTCCGAACGTTCAAGGTTACAGTTTTCTGGTCTTCTAAGGGTGATAATACCTGGCACTCAGTCTTTGCAGGCAAGTTAAGATGACGACGACCATGATGATGATGATGATGAAAACAATGTTTGTAGTCTTAGTAAGGCGTTGTCAAGGGGCGTGGCTTATTGGCCAACATTGTCCAATGTAGACAGAGCAGGAACAGAGTTGTTTGGTTGTCTTTTTTTTTTTCTTTTTTTTTTACCGTCACCTGTGATCATCATCTTTATCACTATCATCATCATGATCAGTTTTGCGGTCATGTTCACAGCTCATAGTTCATTTCATGTAAGTCTGTGCTGGCTTTCCTGTCGGTTTGTCGATATCAGGATGGTATCCTTCCAAAAAAGAATAAAATGAATGCTGCAGGCAAGTGTGATAGTCATAGTTGTCCTTTGTTTTTGTTTTTTCTCCACTGTTCACTCCACAGCTGTATTTCACTTGTCTCTTGTAAAATAAGTCAATGGCAGCAGGAAAGTGAGATGATAATGCGCAGTGTGTGTTTGTGTATTCAAGTGTGTAAAAATGTGTGTTCAGTGTCTCTGTATCTGAGTATTTGCATTTGAGTATCTGTAATTATATGCATGTTTTGTGTGTGCGTGTGTTATGCATGAAAATGATATGTGTGTGATTGTGTGTAAGCACGTGTGTGTGTCCTTGTCGAAGTCTGTATGTTTGTGTGTCGTTAAGGCACGGCAGGTGTTTTTGGTTTTCAGGGCAGTCCGGAGGAGACCACTGCAAGGCCGGGGTGTCGGAGGGAGGCGTGGCCAGCATGCACGGCTTTGGGGCAGTCTGGCGTCAGGACGCGGCCATTCTCCCCCACACTTCCTGTGATGGACAGACGGGCCTTGTTCCGCATGGCTTCAGAAAAAGACAGCTGATGAGAGGAGAGATGGAGGGGAGGGCGGAGAAGAAGGTAGAGATGGCAGAGTGGAGATTTTGTTTGAAAAGAAATCATCACATGGACATAGAAACTGCGCAACAAATGCAACCACTCGTGTAAAGACACAGAAATCTTTATACAAACATGCACAAAAAATGCTCAGACATGCATGTGCCTGTACACACACTGTACACACAAGTACGCTAACAATTAGAGAGGTCTGAGGGTGCAATCACACATATAGTTGAAACAATACTGTCAAAGTTTGGCTTTTTGCATTCCGGTTTGTTTTTGTTGTTATGAGGCTCACATCATAAGCAAACTAGTGCTGAAACAATTAGTCAAACAATCGCTCAGTTATCATCAAATTAATGGACAACAATTTTGATAATCGCTGAATTGTTGAAGTCATTTTTCAAGCAAAAAATGCCAAACATTTGGTACTTCTGTCTCAGCATCTGTTCTTTATATTATTGTAAAATGAATATGTTTCTGAAGGTGTTGCCTTGGGTTTCGGGAAATAGATAATTTTTCACTATTTTCTGACATTTTATTAATTAAAATCATAATTGAAAAAATGTCATTCCTTGCAGTTCTGAAGAAAACTTAAAAGTTACATGGACAGTAAACTACTACTGCCTGGTAAGCAAGTAAGTAACTTGTTTACTGAAGAACACAAGTTGCTTGGAAAAGAACTATATTTACTCCTGGTACACTTATTTGCTGTACATCTGAGTTTGAATGGCATTTTTCTCCCTGTTCAAACAAACTGAACTAAAGGTAGATGCCCAAGTCTTTATTTGAATTACTTCAAAACAGGCATGGTGTGAATGCACCCCAAACATTCACATTCAAATCTCACTAAAAGGATACCACACTGTGCAAATGCTACAGTAACATAGTTTTACTGAAGGCAAAAGTGAAGCAGGCAACAATCAACAAACATGTACAGTACATAGTAGACGAGAGGATTTGGGTTGTAGACATCTGCATTTCATAGGTGACCATGCATTTCTGGGTTCTGGGTTTCAGTAATCTGAAAAAATTCGGGTGAGGATTTGAAAGGATAGGATTTTGGAAGGTGAGGACTTTGAAAAGACAAAAGGAAAACATGAAGGAGTGATTTTTCTTTCAAGGTTTCAGATTTATAGAGAGGGTGTGACTGACTATACTGCTCAGAGTAGGGTGACACTTCACACAGACAGGCGACTCTGTGATGTTTCAGTAAAGTTTGTGCTGCTGCTGTCGGATGAAAACCTCACATCTCTGACAGCCCAAAGCTTTGTCTTCCGGTTGATCGTTCATTTTTTTGAGAACATGTAATGAGTTAAATGGGTGTTGCTGGTGCGGTGAGGCTTGGGATGCTGTCTCTGCTATAACTGAAGTTAGAAGGTTTTACATAAAAGTCATCAGCAATTCAGAGAAAATAACCTCTGTAAATGACACAAGGAAAGAAAACATGGTTCAGTCCCAACTTTGATTTCTGAAACATAGCAATTTGATGTTCTGCGTATAAACTAATGACCTTTATACAGTATCTAATCTTGTAAAAGCCACTTTTGGATACATGAATTAGAGGAGAATATCTCAAAATAGGCATTTAGAACAGTTTGCACTGGTTAACAAACAGCCAACTGTGTTTGGTAATGCACTGCCAGAAACATAGACAAAAGTTTACCCCCCTCCTCTTTTAATGAGTGCTGTCATGCTGATGTACAGCTCAATTAAAAACTAAAGAGAAGACACGGAATAGACTCCTCTAAAGGAACATCTAAGACAATTTTCAAGGAACCTGTAATTTATTAAAGTTGTTTTGGATGGTATTATTGCAACTTGGAACTTATTTGGATGATTAAAGTTATCAAAATATGGCATACGTCCAGAGAGCTTCATAGCAGACTACAATCACGGAGGGAATGCTGTTAGCTGTGGTAAACCTTATACTTAAAATTTAAAGTTGGCACTGTTACCTTTGCACAGAAAATATTAAGTGAACTGCATTTAGCTGTCTTTATTTTAGCATCCTCTGTATTGATCCTGCTGATTATTTCAAGGCGATCATCAAATATGACCTTATAATGCCTCTGAAAGGTTTGTTAAGCAGATCATCAAACAGAAGTCTGATGTTTCCTTTTGTTTCAGTTAATTGCTCTTTTATATCAATAAAGGTGAGTCATGTTTTTACAACAACATCACTAAGCAGCCGCTCTATATGAAGTGTTTGCTTCATCAATTATTCGTCTGCATTAACACTAAGTAACTGGGCTGTTTTGAAGTCGTCAGGGCTGGAATAAGTCAGAGTGCCTGTTTGGAACGTCTACAACAGGGTTGCACAACTCCAGTTTATGGATGACACATTAAGAAACAGCGCAGACTACTAGCCACTGGGGCTGGGAAAGGTCAATTAAGCGGGAGTAAACTAACTTTAGTTATTGTGCATAGAAGATTTCTGTACCCTGGTTTGTTGTTGGTAAACTAAATTCACATGTTTATACTAAATACTTCTAGTCCTGGTCTGCCTGGTTTACATTTGGAATTAAACACCTAATAAATGCAGATCTAGTGCATATCAAGTAATGAAAATAAAAACCACCACTGCTATTTTGATCAGCTGCCTGACTATAGTTAATCTATAGTCAGTATATAGTTAATATATATAGTTAATCTATAGTCAGTACTAGGAGTCAAGATTAGTAAATATTTTTCCCCTTAGGGGATTAGCTAATAATTAGGAGCATTTTAGACAGGAACTATTTGTACAATGTGAAGGGTTTCACAATAAAAAAAAAAAACTTGACTAACATCTATGGACAAAAATTAATTTATTAAAAGCAATTAAAAACTGTTGCTGGGTATAAAGTCATTCCGTTATTTCATTTGTTCCCTTAATAACTCAGACTTCCCTGATTATACATGTTACCTGAATGGACAAGATTAAATCAGTATTTCAAGGGTATGTTTGAAACTTTGCTCGAGCTGTCAAAAGCCTCAGCCTCACCCTAAATTGGTTTGAATTGGCTCAGCGTGAACTGGCTTTAAAAGGCTCTTAACACACAGGGCATTTTCATGTACGTTCATGCCCAGCTCACAAAATACTTCACCCACATGTCTTTCTGGCATTGCAGCGGTGCTCAAGGAATTACTAGTCTAGTTCTGAAAGTTATGGTGGACGTCCACTGACATAAAAACAACTTAATAGTGTTTTTATTCCTGAGATGTCTATCACATTATGGCTGAAAAAGTTTTGGTCAGACCCAGATCAGTGATAATTGGTGTCCACACGTCAGCTAATTAATTTGTAGCTAGAAGCAGTCACAGTTCTTAATGAGGAACACCACAGTTTTTGCTCTCAGGATGGTGAAGTGCCAATGCCGACTGCTGCTACAACCTTAAAATAGTTTAGCCAAGATAATATTGAAACATTAGAGGAAAACCTTGACAAATGAGTGTCAGGTATTAGTATCAATAAACTTGAAATCTTTATAATGTATGTTGATTAATATTAGAACCGATATATCAGGAAGTCCCTTTACATCCATTCTTGTTTTGTTGGCATCAATAAAAACTGGACCAAAGTTTTTATGTACAGTATTAGCTCTGAAATGATTAGTGAATTAATTGATATGCTCATTGACAGTAAAGTAATCGGAAATTATTTTGGTAATTGTTTAGTTGTTAAAGTCATTTTTTTTTAAACAAAAATGCTAAGGATTACCTACTGTAGTTTCATCTTCTCAGTTGTGAGGATTTGCTGCTTTTCTTTGACTTATGTGACAGTACAATGAATATCTTTGGGCTTTTGTCTGTTAGTTTGACAAAACAAGGAATAATTAATTGAGAAAATAATTGGACAGATTAGTCGATAATGAAAATAATTGTTAGTTGCAGATCTCTACAGTATGTAAACAAGTATTTAATACGACACTAGGAGTTGTGCATCCCTGCTCCATCATTATTTTGTTACCTATTCGCTGAAATTACAATGCAGGTGCCTAGTCAAGTCATCAGCCAAGAGCATCACCATCAATGTCATCATCATCATCACCATCATCATCATCATCATCTGCAGCCAAAGACGATGGAACCAAATCTGTAGTCACACAAATCGAACCCCAATCTGACCAGGGGTGAAGTGCTAAAGAATGAAAAATAACAACTGTAACAGAACTCAAAACAAATTTAAACCCAAAAATCTAAGAAAATATTAGGCCAATAAATAAACAAAACAGCCAAAATAAGCTTTAAAGAAACATGAAAAATGCTACATTGGTTCCACAATGCTTGACCGCATCCTCATCACCACATGAAGAACAACACGGTTGCGTGGGGCTGCTGCGTCAGCCGCTACATTGACAATACAATAATCTACAGCACCACCACCATGATCAACACCACCATTACCCCACCTATATGGGAGCCTCTAAATCCTACCCCTATATCTTGACCCCCTCGGAGCCGTACACGTTGTACCCCTCCCTATAAGTGGCTAGATTCTGGGTGCTGGGGGAGGGGCTGGGGCAGTGGGGGGGGCTAAGGTCCACCTTCATGCGCTTGGCTTCGGCCCGTGACTTGTAGCAGAACTCGACCAGGGCCACCAGCATGGCCAGGCCCAGGCCGCCCACAAGGATGTAGAAGACCCCGGCTACGTTGGACAGGCTTAGAGCCTGGGACGACTTGTCCTGGAGAGAAGGAGTGAGATGGGGTTTGGGGAAGAGCGAGGGACGAGGAGAGGGAGGAGTCGAGGCCGGGTGTTGAGGTAAAGGAGGCAGCAGAGGGGTGCAGTCAAAGGAGAAGGGGCCGATGGGAAAGGAAAGAAAGATGGGAAAAAAAGGTGAAAAATGAAAAACAAAAGGGAGGGAAGGAGCGGAGTGGGATGGTGATTGAGGATTAAAAAGAAGACGTGTGATTAAGGAGAGAAGAAAGTCAGATAGAATAAGAGATGGAGGGACAATTTGAGAAACAGGAGAAGAGGAGAACAAGCAGAGTAAGTAAGCAGGAGAAGGAAGTGAAGGAGAAGAAAAGCAAGAAAGTAGAAGGTGAGAGTATGGGGAAAGAGGCGGGAAAAAGCAGACAGAGAAAATAGGGTACAGTGGGTTAGACACAGAAATGGAGATCACAGAAAAAACATAGAAAAAATAATTTAGTGACAAATTCTGATGTTATACTGTTGCAACTGTACAATCCTATACTACTGAAATTATGGCACATTTTGCAATTTTACAATTACATTCTACTTCTACAACTACAATCAAAACTACTATCACCACAATAGCTACTACATACTACACATCTGTAACAGTCAATACAACTACAGTGCATTCTACAATTCTAACTGTAACAACATAGCGATTTCAAAGCAGCTTGAATCAACATCTAATTTAACTCAAAAAGAGAATCACAGAGCAGGCTTTAATCTGAGCGGTGATGACATTTCACTGCACTTTTAATGGAATTTAAAGGCTCCAGTAGCTTAAGTGTAAACATCTACAGTAGAGCAGCTCCTATGTTCTGTATTGTAAAAATTGTAAAAATCTTCCTGTTCTTTTCTACCCTGAAACATAACGGTAACAAATGTTTTAACTGGGGAGATATGGGGTATAAATTAGCTGTAGCACTTTGATAGCAAATGCCGATAAAAAATATGGTAACGCTTTATCTCACAGGTCCATAATGTTATAATTAATTTCTTAGTAAAGTTCCTGAAAATAAATATATAATTTGGTTCTAAATATAGGGAAAATGGAGAAGTTACTGAGTCAGTTGTAAGTTTATTTGCATATTTGTTGATTTACAGAAGAAAGAACTGCTCCACTTAAATCCAAGTAATTAATAATTCAGCATTCATTTATTATTGAAAACTTTATTCCCCATATATGTTAAATTGTATGCTCACCTGTTGACCAAGTTCCCTTCTATGAATGTTCAGCTGACCTGCTGTGCATACACTAGTAATTAATTTGTATTAGCCTAAATATTTAATTGCAAGTGTACAAACTGAAATTGGCTTATAATTAGAACCAAATAGTTCTTCAAGAAAAGGACAAAATATGCACCTGTAAAATAAAGCGTTACCAGTTATGGAAATCAATAGCTAGCCTAGTCTTGATTAAATCTTAAACATGAGGACAAAAGCCAATAGTTACTACTGCTAAAGCTAAAGAAACAGTGGTTTTCTCATCTGGTGGATGGGTTTCAGGCTACCAAAAATGGGCTAGTGTATGAGATCAAAACAAAAACATGAAAGTGAAAATTGGCTGATGACAATCAAAATTTACATAATATTCCTAATGCTAACTGTAATGAAGATGGGATTGCCACAGATTGCTACAGAAACTGAACAAGAATTTGAGTTCATCTGATGCATATTTAGGCAAATGTGGTCCACCATCAAAATAGAAGAAGGAAAAATGTTGTAGGAAATCACTAAATGGACACTTTGGTCCACTGTGGACATTCAAGATATGTTTCAGGCTAATTGAGAATATTGCTATTGCTAAAACAGTAGTTGCAGTAATCTGGAGCGTATTCAGGATGAGAGTTTCAGGCTAGCGTTTTGTGGGCCGCAGCAGCGTGAGACTGACCTTACTTCCAGAGTCCTTGGGTCCACACTCTCCCTTGTCATACCACCATTTGTTTTTCAGTTTGTCTAAGACGCCTGCTTCGCTCAGTTTCAAAACTGCAAGGTTTACCGGGGTTCTTCGCGTGTAAAAATAACATAAATAACATCATAGGTCATGTTATTTTATGTTATTAGGGTATTTCACATTTGCATTGCACAGCTCAGTCACATAGAAAGGTACTTTTGCTCAGATCAAGTGACCTAGCGTGGATCCCACTGAGTACATGTGTGTATGCTCGTTGAGGAGGGGCTGGGGGGAGCGAGGAGCTAAGGCGAGCTACAGACATATGAGTGGGACCCACCTTTGTCACTTCAGGTAACACACCCATACTGCCCCAGCTGATCCTACACTGAACCAGAGGGAAGTACTGTTAAACCAGGACTATTGGCGTAGGGCTAGGTCTGTGCTACGACTGGGAGAGTGAGCTACAGTGAGACAGGTTTGAATGTGTAGCTGAGGAAACTACAGATGGACTGGCATGAAATTTTGTACAGACATTCATGGTCCGCAGAAGGTGAATCCTTGCGACTTTGGTGATGCTCTGATATTTCCTCTAGCGCCACCATGGTTTACACGTGTGGTTCTGAATGAAATTCAAATGAAATTCCATCTAAATTCTAGTAAGCCTTACAAATTCAGCTGAAAATGGTAAACATTATCTGACAAATGTCAGCACGTTAGCATTGTCATTGTGAGCATGTTAGCATGCTGAGGTTAATACTAAGTACAGCCTCACAGAGCCGCTAGCATGGCTGTAGACCAGGGGTAGCCTACTCAAATGCAAGCCTTAGAGGTCCACTGGCCAAATTGACGCTGAAATGGCCACTGTTTGATTACAAATTAAGCACACTGGTCTTACACTTTCCCCAGGTAAAATAAACAGACATCCCTACTCATGTGTGTGAGGTGACATGATAGCGATGTGTTACTCACAAGTGATCACTGAAATTTCCAGATCCGGGTGCAGATCAGAGTCCGCCCTATGTGGGCTGTAAACTCTAATCTTGCTTTACAATTAGCTTGATGGACTGGTTTTACCTCTAAATTTAGGGATTTGCTTTATTCCAAACAGGATTAACATATGTGGTTCTAAAATGCTACTGTTATTGTACAAAAACACAAGCAAAGGAATCAAATTACAACTCTGCTAAAGGACCTAAAAGTAACAGAAGAGTAGAATAAATGTTTGAACCTTTAACACAATAGAGAAAACTGAACTGAAAAAACACTCCAAACTCCAGATAGAATCGTTGAAATCTGACAAACGAACAAGAGATGTAGGAAACTGTAATTGCATTCTGCTGCTATCAATTATTCATCCTCCCCTCTGCCTCAAGTCAACCTGAGCCTAAAAGAATCTGAGAGCTACAGTTACACTTGGGTCTCGTTTTTCCATTAAACGTTTTAAAACCCATTTCATCTGCCATGTACTTGAGCAACAGATGCTCAGTGGAAGAAGTGATAAGGTTCAGTTTGGTGTCTCTGTGCCTTTCTTGCAATTTGACTCTCACTCGAGTCTCTCCCTCTTCTCGCTCCTCTCCCCAGAGCTGCCACTAGGGGGCGAATATTCCTGTCTTGACAGTAACTGTTCTCTTTATTTTTCCACCAATCCATCTCTGAACCCTCTTCCCATTACCTCACTCTGTCCTTTCAGAGGGGTATTGCCAGATCAGTGCCAAACACATCGGAAAATGGTTATTATTATGAGATGTGCCTGATTTATCTTGGCAGGCACTCACCGGCAAAGGGGACATATTTCCTTGCAGGATATTGAAAATTAACAATATTTTTTTCTGATGATTCATCATAAAATTATATAATATATTGATCTTTTAAAAAAGCATTTCAGTTCTCTTTTGGATCTAAATTTCTTTCACAATTGCCTTTATTTTTGGAGGGTTTTTTCTTTACCAGGAAAATAATATTCTCTTTTTCTGTGTCTCAACAAGCTCAAGTGTTGTACCTTTGTCACTGGGTCTGAACCTTTTATGTAAAAAGGCACACACCACTGACAACAGATGCAACATTGTGCCTATTTTTGAAGCTGCAGGGTGTCTCAGGAGATTTTAGGGTGTCACTTTTGCTGCTCCAGGGCAGATGCATGTGTTACTCTCCCAGGACGGGGGCCGTCGCGGGCTGCCTAGCCGGTGAGCGGCCCCCGTCACCCTAGTGGTGGGGTGGGCAGACAGAGAGGGCTAACCTTGGAATCCCCTCCCCCGCTGCCACATTCTCCTTTGTCATACCACCACTTGTTTTTCAATTTGTCCAACAGGCCCTGCTCGTTGAGCTTTAGAACGGCCAGGTTGACCGCGTTTCTTTAAGTAAAAAAAAGGAGGGACAGATAAAATAGTTTGGTCAGAGCAGAGGATGGAGGGACAGACAGACAGACAAGATGGACGTGGACCACAGCCAGGAGGAAGAAGGGGAGGGAAACGAGGAGGAGAGGGAGCAGAGGGGGGAGAAATCAGAGGGGTTGAAGGGACAAAGTTGGGTTAGTGGGGAAGGATGCACCCCAGACAACGCTCTCTCTTACTCTTTCTCGTTGACTTTCTTTCTACTTCAGATACTTTCTAAAAATACATTTCTGTTTCTTTGACTGCTTTTATAAAAAGAATTTAATTTATTTTTTTTGTTCTACTGTATCTCTCCTCTGTCGCTCTCCTGTACTAGGCAGCCCTAAGAGAGGATGCTCCACAGTGAGTGTCAGATTGCTGGTATAAAGTGTGTTAACCAGGTCTCTGCAGCCTGCTGATGGTGCTCTTGTCCCCTCCTGCTGCTCCCCTACCTTCCTACAACTGTGTGTGTGTGTTTGTGTGTGTGTGGCTCCAGTTTCCTACAGCACTCCTGCTCACACCCCTGAAGGGACTGACCTCTAAACAAAATTCAGGGACACAGGGCTAAATATCAGGCATTCATGCGGTGTGTGCACATGTATTCAGCTAATCTCGTTATATCTGGCATGTTTATAAAGAGAAGAGCTCACTATTTTAGCATATTATCATAATCAGCTTGCTGATATTTGAAACTCACTTGAAATAAAAACAGTTCTGATCATTGTCTTACAATGCAGATGAAAGCATGGATTTTCTTTTTTTTTTAAGGTTTTAAAGGTTGTTGTGTTGTGGAGAGCTTCAACATCCAACACAACATAAGGAAGCCATCCTTTTCACAACGCTCAGGTGTGCTTGGTTGTCTTTGAATTTGATTTTTTTAACAACAAAGCATATCTTGTGCCGTTTAGCAGCCAACTCTTAGATCTCAGATGTTAGTTCTCCCTCACTGACACTTCAGTGCGTCAAACCCAGAAGACTTCAAAGAGTCTAGGATTTCAACTGCGCTACCTTGCAACAATCACAAAACCTTAACGGAAAAATATAGATGACAAAATGGATTACATATCTTTAGAAATTTTCAAATCTTTCCAAGTTGATTTTGGCACTGAACTGACATGGACTGCAGCTGAACAGTGGCTGCCTGGAAGGTAATACGCATTCAATCTAAGCAGCTATGATAAGCTTTAGAAACTGGTTGGCAGTGTCATAAAGTATCTGCAACATTATATTATATATAGCTGAAACATGCCAAAACAATGGCCTTTATAAGACAGATTGTCCAACGGCAATCTTGAGACATAGAGCAGCAAACGTGATGATTCACAAACCACTGTATCCACTTTTAATTTGATTCTCACCATCTCAGTATTCCTTCAAATGTCTCTCGGACATGTGGCCTGTTCCCTTACTGTAATGTCCAGAGTGTCTACAAAACACGGCTGCAGGAGCTGAATGATTTTGTCAATTTATTCCCTGCATGCCCTTTATAAATTCATTTGTCATCTGTCTCTCCTTCTTTGGTACATCTCCACTTTTCACAGCTGCCTGTAAAAGACTTTCGCGACGCTCTTTTTGTCCTGCTACCACCCTCTGCTGACCACTCTTTTGTTTGTGAGATGCTGTAATCAGCTGGGCCAATCTCTATAAAAAGGTCACTGCAGTCACTGCCTGCTTGTTTGTTAGCGCGCCCCTTTGTCCGTACACCTGCCTATCTGGACATCCTATCTCATCTCAGAGTGTGCCAGCAAGAGCTGGCTCATGACTGAAAAGTTGTCAGTTCAGGACCAAGTAGGAAAGTAAGAGTAAAAACGTTCTCCCCACACTTCCTATTCACTATTTATATGTATATCTGCATTTTTTTTGTACAAACCAATGCTAAATTGAAAGGCAAAAACTCCGCTGTGGGTTTAGCTCTCTGAGTAAAGATAGTCAAGAGATTTAGAGAGAGACAGTGTTCTCGGGGGTGATCTAATCTACAAGCCATGACTAATCTCATCAACGTAAGAGGTATGGATGAAAACAGTTCAAACATATCTTTGTCAATCATGATAATAACAGTCACATATTAATAATCATATCAAAAGTAGCTGTACTTCAGAAAGCATACATTCCTAACATTCATTTTAATCATCAGGGTATTCATTCTCCTCGTCAACATCATCAAGTCAGTTAGAGCTGTGATTAGTGCACCGAGAGGAGAGGCAGGCTCACCTGACACTCCCAGCCACATGTGTGCACCTGGTAGACCGGGTTTCCGCTGATTGAGAGAAGCCAGAGACAACCGTGGATAGTCCCAGGAATGTGTTCTTTTTGGGGGGCGGGGGCTTAAAAGGGGACCTATCCACCCGCTGTCTGTCACTTTTCCCTCATAAACGGAAAAACCTTTGTGTAAATAACAAGGGATAAACTGCAGTGACTGGGGTTTTGAGGGACTTGTTTGCACCACACACAGAGGAAAGTTATAGGACAGGATGTGAGGCTGATGTGCTGGTTGTGTTTTTGCCTTTCATAAGGCAAATCTGAAATGCTGACGGAGAGAAGATGGAGGGAGAGACGAGAGAACAAGTGGTCCGGCTTTGCTGAATTTAGTCAATTATTTTCCCTCTGCAGGCACTTGTGTCATCGTGAAGACAAAGTCTCTACACTGCTGTCACAGTCACCTGGAAAATGGATTATTTGCATTGCTAGCATACCTGAATGAAACCCACTGGGACTGTTACTGTAGGCTCAAGTTAACAAGCCAGATAAACAAGTGTCTGCTGAGGGAAAATCAAAACAAAAGGACCAACTTCAGGACTTATACTCAGTCACTTTCTCATTCATTTCCTCCAGCTTATGCTCTCTTTAAGATTTACACACACTATTGTGCCTTTAAAATAAACTACTGATAACTCATTGATCTGGGTTTAATTTGGTGTTGTCCAATTACCATTAATATTTCTTTTTATATGTAGTAGAATTGAAGGACTATTCTCTTTTCTCTCATCTGTGAGTATTTTTGGTGTGGGATCCTATATGATGTTTAGTTTCTAGTCCCCCCATTGACCAGGCCCCTCTACTTCCTGTTTCTCACTTTTTGCCTCCTGTTCTTCTATAAATTCCCCCTCGTGGCTCTGGATGTAGTGGCAGCAGTCTGAGGTTCTGCCCCTCCTTGCGGTCATGTTCAGATAATAAATCTCTCCTTTAATAATCATAATCATCACCATCATCATCACCATCATGACTACCATCTCTGAGGATGAAAGGAACAAAGAGACAAGGCGACAGACAAATGGACAGAGTTACCTGTAAGGTGGCCCTGTGGAGAAACAGAGTGATTGAAAGAGGAAAGAAAGCGGGGACGTGGGCATAAAGGGACGGACGGATGACAGTGACAGAGGACACAGAAATGGAGCTAACAAGCCCTAAATTAACAGAGAGATGGCAGGAAAGAGTGCAGCTGAGAGAGACGGACAGAAAGAAAGAGGCCAGAATGAGAAAGATAAAGAAAAGTATGATGAAACACATAATCTACATATTCAACATACTGATCTGTATTGCTGCTGCTGGGTGAAAACCTGTAACCGCTTCTTTGCTTTCGGAATTTGTAATAATGCATAAATTTCACTGGTGCCATAATCTTTACAGTTAATTTAGTCGTCGTGAGAAACAATCCAAAAATGGTCAACTGTAACTCAATTCTTAAATTTTTGTGGGTGAGTCATTTTCACCTGACAGCAGTGACAGGTTAATCTAAGTGTAACATAAAAGGCACAGCAGGGTAGGTGGAATATCGCAGCAATAGCACAGTATCAGCTTTGCTACTGTCTCCTATTGTTACACTATTCCACCCACCTTAACTGTGAGCCTTTCGGTGTAGCAATCCCATATCCTTTGGAGTCCAGGTTTCCCCCGACTTTCATGGTGTCACAAGGCTTGCGCTGCTCCGTGTATTCGTTCATGGTGGACTCCAGGAGGAAAGCATACTTCCCCTTGGACTTGCGGACCCTCGCCACGCCCTCCGCTGTGGTTTTGGTGAAGACAGTCGGCTCCGCTGACTTCATATACGACCACATCTTCTCGTACACGGCTATTTTGGACCTCTGGGATGGAAGAGGGGGAAGAGGAGAGAGCAGAGGGTAATTAGGAATGAATGTGCATCATTTCACTAACATACGAGGCCAGATTTTCTCACAGATGATGGCTTTCATAGTCCACTGAGGAGAAGACTGCCAAGGGGAGCGAGACCATGTAGGCCAGGCCGCTTACAAATTATTTTGCTTGAGGAAAAGAGATGACAGATTGAGAGAAAGATAGCCATGTCACTCCTTAATTGCCTAAATCTTTGACAAGTGTAGAAGGAAGAACAGTGTGGGTGTGGGTAAGGTCTGATACATAGAGTGACATTTTAGGCTTTAGATGTGCAATCAGTCAGATGTGCAATCTGACTGAACCTCAGTAGCTAACAGTTTGCATTCAAGTGACCCTGCCAAACAGGATTCAGGCAATTTGACAAAACTGTCACCGTAGTAGCTCACTGAGGGTATTTCAGCCTTTTGCACTTTCTGTTGTTGAACTATAATTTAACCATTTAAATGATAAGGTTAGCAATGTTCTGTATTCATACCGCCACCCTCCCATGAAAAGATCAAAACCAACAATTAATTAATCCTACTAACAAGTATTGCCTGTGTAGCCAAGTAGCTGATTCCTCTGAGCCACAGACCTTCATTGTTGTCCAAAAACTATTAAAAACACATCAGTGTTCCTTTGTTACCATGAACATGGCTACTGTAGTTTATTTTGAGTCAATCTCTCATACACTGTCCTGCAGCTGTAAATACTCAATAGCCAAATGTGTATTAATCCGCCACTGAAAATAGTCCCCAACAAATGAACTATTTACTCCTACTTAAATAAAGTTTGCTAAAAACTACAGTGGCCTGCTGTTTTAGTACATTACTTAGCCCTTAAAAAATCTATATAAATGTGACCTGTTTTAAAAGATTTGCGTCTTCACTAAGAATGAATGGGCTTAGGGCTGAGAGCCACAGACAAGGCAGGGAAGCTCAAAAGCATTGAGAAACAAACTAAACCATTGTTGACTTTTCAGGGGATTTGTTAACCCTAAGAAAAACCAGAAACAATGCCAGCCTCATCGTTTAAGAATGCTGTGTTGTTGCTAACACGTCCATGCTCTGTGTGTCTACTTCTGGATGCCCATTTGGCCCTCGTTGATGCCCAAAGCATTAGCAGCTTCTCTAACCACAGATTTGATTATTCAAATCAACATGCCATGCTTACTGAGACAAATAGGATGACTCTGAGATGTAAATATGAGAGCTCAGGAGGTGAAAACAATGCGCGCTATTCATTATGTTGACACAACGACACTCAATGCTGTTTATTGATTAGGCACAAATGTTTTTTCCATGCTTCCACAATAGAAACAACAGTACAGCACTGAGATTGGACTTGTACGAAGTGTTTTAGATCGTTTTTTTATGTTTTATTGCATTTCATTCATTGCTCCAGTTTCTTATGATGTAGAACAAACTGTGAGGCTGATTTTCACTCTTATAGTCCTTGAATAAAATTACACTGCCGATGGAGGGACGTGTCTTCCATCTTCTATTCAGATCCTCTGGCACATAATGACATTTATAACCACATTTAAAATGTAACAGTACGTCTCCCTTGACAAGTCAAACATCAATCTTACTTTAAATGAGTTTATGACTGGAACAGTGGCATACTGATCTGGTTGTGCTGTTATGAATTCGGTCACCTGCTCTAACAGAAGAGCTTTTCAGAGGACGTCTGCCGGGCACGATGCAACAGATCGCATTATATTGTGAATACCATGCATATGTGCGTGTATGTGTGTGTCAGTGTGCGTACGTGCTGTTCTGTGCACCAGTCTATATGTGTATGTGTGAATTTATGTGTTTTCATGTGTGTGTGTGTGTGTGTGGACTGTGTGTACTCAAGAGTGAAAATAACAAGCAGAGGAGTCAAACTGTCATCCTCCACAAGCGTCCTGTTTCTTTCTTTTCTCTCTCTCCTGGTGATAAAGTGTTATTCTGTCGCTCTGCAAGCGACTAGCCACGGCCTCAGCCACCGAAACCAGCGCCCGGGGGATGGTGTGTATGTGTGTGTGCATGTGTTACTAGTGCGTGACGGACACCTATCCCATAATAATGTCCCTCACATCCAAGAGGACCAGCAGGCCTCTCATCTCTCCATTCTACCCTTTCTCTCTCTCCATTCTTTATCTTTTCATTTCTCACTCTGTCTACCAAAGTCCATCATAGATTGAAAAGCCCCAGCCTCTTTCCTCAAGTTTAATCCATCCATCCATGCATCCATCCACCCATCTTTCATGTATTTCTCACATTTTTCTATCCAAAATATGTACACGCTTTTGTGCACTGTGTGTATGTATCTGAATCTGCCTGAGTGTGTGCATGTCAGAGAGGGAAACACAGTGATGATGATGACTGTGCATGTACAAAGCAGCGTCTGGCCTTGGAGGGATGGATGTGTGACAATACGGTGTGACTCTTTAACAATGAGTGAGGCTGTGAAGGAGGAAATGGATGCTGCAAGTCACCTTCAGGCGCACTATGGAAAACACTTGTAAATATACATACACACACAAATCTGCTCTGCGGGAGGACTGTCGCACACACACACTCACGTGCACGCATACACGCATACATATGTGGCTGAATATGCATACATGCGTGCTTACATACACAGAAAAATGTACACACACATTCTCATACAAACACACATACACACACACGCAGATAATTAATGGTGGTGGCGAATCCCCCTCAGCTGTGGGAGAGTAAATTGCTTTTTCACCCTCCACAGATTTCAGCCCGCTCGTTATGTTGATGATGCCAGAGCCGCTCACAGAAGCACAAACTGTCTGCTACAACCCTCCACCTCCACATCCCCAAATACACACACTAGTGCACATATCTTGACAAAGCACAACTGTAAATTGGTATATATACACACACACAATGCATGAGCACACAAACAATCCAGAATATCCCTACAGAGCATGACTTCGTGACGGAGCAGATTTGTTTTTGTGCATGTGATGACACTGGTGTTTTTGCCCATGTCTGCAGAAAAATTCTATCTTCATCAGCATTGAGTGCATGTGTGTGTTTATGTTTGTATGTGTTGATGAGTACTTATGTAATTGCAATCCACTCGGGTGAATAGGTCAATGGGTGAAGCCACTACAGGTCTCCTCTGGGCCACTTCACCCCACTCTGCTATAATTTCCTGCTCACTAATTTACGGTAACAGCTCCCTGTAATATTTTCTGTTCCAGCTCTGTCCAGCTCTTCTGTCCACCTCTACTTCATTGCTTTTTACTATTTATTATTATGATTATTACTATTATTACTGCTTTATTTGACAGTGTAGGGGAGCGATTAAATGCAACAAACATTGTTCCATTGTAATCATGTTTGAGAATTTTAATCAAAAGATATAAATTCCCACACTGGTCCTTTTTCTTCTAGCACTCAGTGTACTCCTCCAAAACCTTGGCGTGAACTTTGATAAAGCACTTCACATTTTATACACAAAGTAGCCGAAAAGCGAAAGCGAGACATTTCAGCTTAGCGTAACTTCCAAAATTTAAGCCTCTCTCCATTCAAGATGAGGACAAAGTCATCAATTCATTCCTCTCCTCCCACCTGGACTGTTGTAAATCGGTTTACATTGTCATTAGTCACTTCTCCTTGTCCCACCTACAGTCAGAGTAGAATTCTGCTGCTTGGCTTTTGTCTGGCTTCAGTAAAGGAGACAACACCTCCTACTGTCTGCCAATTTATTTCAGAAGTGACTTTAAGATTGTGTTGTTTGTTTTTGAATTTGTGTTCTTCTTACATCATCTAACCTCCTATACACTGCCACTGGACATTTTCCCCTCCCACCCTGTTCACCTCCCTTTTCTATACTGTGCCACAAGTGAGCAATAATGGATGGAGTGGAGGTGATGAATACTGCAAAGCACAGCAGAATGGCGTTTCGCCTCCAAGGGACACATGAGCGTGCATCATCACATTTATATAATGGCCATTTAGAAAGAAATGAAGAGCACAAGAAATATGAAAATCATCATCCATTTTTTAAAAGTGCCCTGTGGAGTTTTTTTTTATTTTGCAAAGTTTATGTTTTATCAATCTAGCGTAGAAACCAGCACAGATCCGAGTGCAGAAATCATCTTACGACAGGGTTCACGTGTGATTCATGAAACGTTCGTATCTCGCCAATCCCAGC